>JAPTOF010000055.1:0-90329 GCA_028554755.1 Cordia subcordata
GGACGAGTTTGTCTGCGGAGGTGTTGGATTCGTCGTGCTATCCGGTGTTGGGCGTATGGCGTCTGCCGGAGGTGTTGGATTCGTCGTGCTATCCGGTGTTGGGCGTATGGCGTCTGCCGGAGGAGATGCAAGAGGGGACAATATGTCGCTCCGGGCCACGTTCCACGGATGGGACGGCAAGTCTGACGCACCAACTACATGATCCAAAGCGCTGAGTACACTTTGAAGCTGGCAATTGAAAGAGTGTTCACCTCGAAAGCCATCGCTCGTCGGCGTCGCTTGACTCGTTGAAGCAGCGCCGACTCTGGTCGATGCAGCAAAGTTTGAAGCCGTAGAGGACGGAGTGATCTGGTTTTTATTCTTCTCGCCAAGAGACTGTAGAGCATCGAAGATCTGTCCGAGCTGGCGATCAATATTTGCGATGGCTTCGTCATACTTGGCTGAGATAAGAATGCGTTGACGCCTTTCAGTAGTGGCATTCCGTGTCAGCCGACAGTTCAAGCCAGCTGCGCTGCAACTCGAGCATGGATCGCCGCGGTCGCACTTTGTCTATATCAGTGGATCAATATATGACCCTCGACATGAGGTGAGGATCAGTACCTTTCGCTCTTTGCAGTTGTCGCACTAGAGCCCGGTTGTCAGATTTGAAGTGGCAGTCATTGGTAAAGATGAGAATCTAGATGCTTACAGCAGGCCTTCGCGACGATTTGGCTGGTGCGGGTGTATCTTCCATCGCGAGATATTTGGAAATAGAGACACTGCTCGGGGGAAATTAGTCGGGAGGACTTCTCAGCCTTATAAGCTGTAAGGAAGTCTGGTGTGACATGGGTAAAATCCATAGTATTACAGAACCCCTGTCCTGTTAAGGAGCTAGGAGTCGTCATCCGGGCCCGAGGACCCGGCGAGCGCCTCGTGGCTCAAGGCTGACGAATCGGGCCAAATATGGCTGAACACACTAAAGAGAACTCGTTGTGGTGCTCCCGAGAGCTTATCCTCTCATTCTAGAGTAAGTGTTTATCTCAAGACTAATACGCTAATTCGGACAGCTGGGCTGAGAGTACTACTACTTAGTAGTATGGTCGATAGCGGGCACCTCCTGAGCGACCCACATATTACTCTTTTCGGAGTTGGTGATGGTGGCAGTTGACCCCTTGTCGAACCTTGGCGACTTATTGACTTTACATCTTGACCCGGCGGCATGGACGAAAGCTGGCATGAAGAGGGATTTGGCATTGATGCTGCACTTGAAACACGTCGGCAATTGCACAGCTCCCCGCATGCATACAAAGTACGATGTACAGTCCACATCCTGGTAGACGTAGGGACGTGGGTGAGTCATTGGCCCGCATCTTATATATCGACCCTTTGGCCACCCATTCGTCGAGATCCTCTGTTCATTTCGTTCTTCATCAACATGCCATCTCACAAGATCAACAACGTCGAGGATTTGCCCCTGGAAATACTCGAATTGATTTGCGAGAACCTTTGTCACCACTGCATCTCCACCTACGAAGTCAGTCTCTGGAAACCAAGCTGCGACGCCGAAAGCTTGTCATTAGATGACCGCAAGAGCTTGTGCACTGGCCTCGCGTCATTAGCAGCAACATCGCGACGCCTGTCCTATGTGGCGAGACCTTTCTTGTGGCACCGAGTAGAGACCTTCCACGCTGGGCCAGGAGCCAGAGGACAGCTTGTAGAACTTATCCGACGTTTCGACAAGGAAAGGAATCTGGCATCAGCTGTCAAGTCTCTGGTTCTTGATGGAAGAGATCAAAGATGTACTTGTTGTCCGCATTATGAGGACGAGCTGAGTTCTCAAGAACAGCAGTTGCTTAAAAAGATCGCCAAGAGAAAGGGGCTTATGATTATGATCGATGCCTTGTGCTTGGACAACGAAATCGAAACTATAGTCCAGATCCTGCTATCGATGTTACCAGCTCTGCAAGATATTCACTTCTCAATCCCTCACACATGGAGCTTCGACATGCTTCAGGTGTGGCGCTATCAAGGGATTGAGCTTGGTGGAAAGTATAAAAGGTTCCTACCAAGCCTAAAGCGGATGGAGTTTGAGATAGAAGGCCCTGAGCGAGCACAATGCTGTCCTGGGCACGATGAGTGCAATAGCCCGACACCGAAGAGTCCAGTGGAGCAGATACTCATCGAAAGCGCGCCTCGTCTCGAGATCCTATCCTGCACCGCTGGTGGTCTTGATAGCATACCTTCCCTTCGACGTCTGAAGTATCTCGAGTTGCAGCCACGGGGTCAGTGGGACAACATACGGTTGTTGTTCAGAAAGCTGCCCCAACTGACACACCTGAGATATTGTACATCTAATGAGCACTCCCCGACTCCTCGAGACCTTCAACTGGCGCTGGAGCCGCTATGGAACACTCTTGAATCACTCAACATTAGTGTCCAGCGTTTCATGACACGACCATCATTTGGCTCCTACGACGACTGGGAGCCACCCCAGCGCGATGGTTGGGTCCTTCAATCACTCAGGAACTTTACTTCGTTGAGGTGCTTGACGATTGAATCGGGGATGATATGGCGCGGAAGTGGGAGCAAGGGACAACGAGTCTTTCGAGACCGTGATCAGGACAAAATTAGGAACTTCTTGCCAGGCTCTTTGGAGTCTGTCTTTATCGATGATCTTTGGGGCGACATCGGCCCTATGCTGCCTCTGGCGCAGGAGGTAACTGCGGGATTGTATCCCAACCTCAAGACTGTATTATGGTATGAAGTCGAATCTAGCGGAGAGGTGATAATGACCCTAGACAAGAAGGAAGAGGGCGACTGGTTGTCTGACGATCGATGGAAGGCAGAGTTGTGCGATGACAGGTCCATGTCGCACATTCAATGTACGCACACATTATCCGAGGGCCACATGGTAGCTTTTCCAGATTGGGGCGAGCTACACAGGGCTCAGTGTGAGAAGCATACATGTACGGAGTTAAAAGATAGAGAGTCGAGCTCAAGTGTTCCTGTAAGATCATAGGGAAATCAATTCATTTCGAGACGCACAACGCCTTCGAAATTCTGCCGCTCTAGGCACTTGTTATCCACTAAAAAGGTACACTGAAACTCCATGCTTTTAGTCCTTCTTTTCGGTGCCGCGACCGATTAATACACACCTCAGAGATGTGCGGTGACTGTGCCTCAGCATGCTCTCGCCCGTCTGCCACATCGCAATCTCGCTCGCACCTTGATCCTAGCTGCTTGAGGCTGGTAACAGAAGACGCGACTTGCAGTGAAATTACCAATATGTGCTTTGGAGACTATTAGCGACGGCATCGAAGTAGCCGGTGCTAGTGATCAAGATGCTCCTGGGGGTTTCCATCATCCATCCGGCTGAGCTCCCGACACACGAAAGCGGCATAATGGAATTGCAATGAAATTATGTCGGATGAGGTCAATTGTGGAGCTAGGTATATCATTTTACTCGACCCTTAAACCACCCACATTATCAGGCATGTGACCATCGGGATCTGCCCTGGTCCTTGCATCCCACGTTGTGACACAGGTACAACAGGAGTGATCCAAACCAAGCCTGATGGTCAAGCCCATCGCCCCTTCTGATACACCCAGGCGTTCATCCCAAGTAACGTCATGGCGGGATGCGGCAGCCAATGAGGCTGTAGATATTGTCACAGACAGAATATAGCAGCCTGTTCAGAACTCGTATAGCCCTTTCGCCGAGGCTCGAGGAAAAGCAAAGGTCTGGTGTTCGCCCAGTAAGGCTGAGACGAAACAGCACATGCACTTGTCATCCCGACGTTGCATTTGCACGGCAGACAGGCCGTGTAAAATGAGCTTATTTAACCGGCTGCGGATCGCTTCCAGTGTCAAGCGACTCATGGTGTTTGTATTCGTCATGAGCCGTACCGAAAGGAATAACGAAACCTGATTGCTTCACAAGAAGTTATTTGGGGAGTAAGAACGCCGTGTAACGCGGTAAGATTATCGGCCGCAGGTAGGTCGGCCCCAGGGCCAATTAGAGAACCACCTCGGACGGCCCCTTTCTGGAACACAAGCCAGGGGCAAGAGGATACAAAACGGGTGAAAACAAATGCAATTTTTTCCCGCGTGCCTTGCTCCTTGAAAATAAAATACCAAGGACTGGGGTATCCAGTAATTTGGCCAGCTGCGAATCGGGGCTCAGAAGTGATAGGAAACGATGGTGGTGGGTAACATTTTGTACAAGGAGGCCACGTGAAGTGCTGTGGTATGTAACCCAAATAGAACCACATGGTAACGAACATTTTTCAATATGCTTTCAGCTCTCAATTATCCAGGTTTCAGGTAGAAAGGCCGGATATCGCCCTTGAGAATTGAGCTGGGTTGTGCAAGGCCAGCAGGTCGGTACCTAGTGAAGCGACGCCCCATCCCTCCACCTTTCCCTAATCATGCACGAGGAGCAGTGTGTTGTCAATGACGCGATGTGGAAATTAGACTCAGCTCTCATCGCTTCTCGAGGTCTGATTCAAAGGCTTCCAGAGTTTGCCTTGTTCGCTTCACTGAGCCACTGATCTTATCACAAAGATGCCGGTCACTCCATGGTGACTGATGACCAGCTGTCCATGACGCAACAAAGTAATTCGAAGCAGCCTTTGAATCTGTCAAAGTTGACATCCCCTGCACTGCTTGCTCATGGTGCTTCGATGCTGGTTGCCTCGCGCATTGTGTCGTTCGCCTGGTGGGCCGCAATGCGGGCCGGGTCACAGTTCGAGGCGACCTTCTGGAAATGTTGCCTTTTGATGTGCAGCATCTATGAATGGAGGAAATCTGTGACGTGTTTCATGTTTGAAGAAGTGGAGGGCTTTTGAGGTCCCTGACTGGCTCTGCACTGTAATCTAGCTATTAGCTACTACGACCTCCGCCCTGACCGCCGTTCAGGACTCCCGCGGCGTTTACTTCACCGCTGGTTTGTACTACAATATCTATCATGAAGGTGACATGTCTTGAGTGTGGCTTAGTTTGAGTGGAAAAATTGAGTCTCATACAACAAAGCAACGCTCTTCGCCTCACTGGCATCTTGTGACTCGCCGAGCTCTCAACAAAGTTGACACCGAATCCCTCGGATCCCATTACCTCCGCGATTAAGAACCTCCGAGTTCGCCCTGAAGATTGACAGGGAGTTTTTGTATTCACATATCGAGCAAAGTGCCTTCTTGTCTTGCATAGGTCAGGGGCGTGTATTGACCGGCGACCCCGAGTTAACACAAAGGTGAAGCCACTCGTTTCGATAGGACGTCCATTCAGGACTCGCCCCGCTCTTCTCGCTGTGTTGCAAATGTCTGATTCCATTTCTTTGACAAGGATCGTCGTCGGGCGGCGATGCTGCTAATCTCGTGCGCATGGGCACATAATCTCCTGTCTAGAAGAAGGTGGTCAGCTCACTCCTCTACGTAGGACAAAGAAAAACATAAAAGGACAGTACTTACCCCAGTTGTTGACTGAACTTTTCCTTTTCTTTTCCCTATCCATCAGTAGAAGGCTCCAAACTAAGTCTACAAGCAGGCTTTCCGCTTACACGCCCTGTCTCCTAGCTTCTCGCCACCCCACAAAGAGTACGCCATGTCTGGCCAACGCCCTTCTCCTCAGGACTATCAACAGCCCGGTACGCCGTACTATAGTGGCGACAATGAGCAATCAGACGATGAAGACGACCAACAACGAGACTATCACCCGTATAGCCCCCAAATCCACCAAACACCCTACTGGCAGCAGTCCCACTATCCGAGCCTTGGTTGTCCTCAGCCTGCTCAGGGACACCATCAGCAGACTTGGAGTCAAGGCGGGGCTTCTCGAAGCTATACTACCTACGATTACCCTCAGCAACAGGAAGGATTCGATCCCGACACTGATCATCGCGGCCAGGGGCACCATGTATCGAACCAGCCTGGCGCAGGTCATCAAGGATTCGACCTGACTTCTCACCACCAGAGAAGTCATCATGGTCCTCAGAGACCCCCGGGCTTCGATAATTCCATGGCCCACTCTGGTCACGCATACGGGACGCCGACCCACGACCAGGCTCTCGTGTATTACTATGACAGCCCTGACGATGTGGAGTACCCGTATGATAACCCCCAGGCCTTAAGATACGTCGGCCAGGAAGACGACGCAGCTTCGTACATTGCCCAGATGGGAAGGTCAGCTCTTCTGATATTCTTGACATCTCTCAGAACTGACGGATTGCAGCTCCGATGAATATGGCAGATATTACCAGACTGATGATCAGCAGTCACAGCGTCCTAACATCCCTCTGCCTGAGGAACAGCCTCCCACGCGTCCTCGCGGTAAGCACAAGGGCGGTAAGAAGAAGCGTTCGGAGAAGATGCAAGACAGGATCGACTCGTTCGACGAGAAATTCGGCAGCGGTAAGGATGGCTCTTCGTCATCTTCTGGTCGTCCGAGGCAATGATCCACGAGGCTTTGAGTAGTTCGAGGGTTTTGGGCTGCGGGCAGCCGAGGGTTCTGTGGTCACTCCGATGTTGTTTTGCGCTTATAATTCGTGAATCGCAGTCTGAGGCGATATTTCTGGAGATTGTCTTCGGCGTTTCCGAGAGACTTGTACGATACATGTAATTTTGTCAAGTTTAGATAGAGCCATGCAGGCTATGGGCTTGGTATTTCTATTATAGTGAGCACGCGCACTTCTCCTCTGATCCCGCTTCCCCTATCGCCGAGCCTTGTCCGCGATCTGGTGCAGGCTTGTCGGCTTCTCGTTCTTCCTTTCTAAGTATGGATACTAGCCCCCAACGAGCTGCATCAACTGCATGGTGCCGTTGCAGCCTACATACATCATACTCTCCAATGTGCGGCTGCCGTCGCGAGCCTGATGTCTACATTTGCGATCCGGCCGTTTCTGTGTGTCAATTACCCTGGGGTGAGGGGACAGACTTAAGCGCCTTGAACTGGTCGTGGCGGCCAGGTAGGCCGCAGATAGGCCGAACCCCCAGCCACTTCCAATCAGCAGCGACAAGCAGAGGCATTGCGATGATCTTTGATACCTGCGAGATGTTCAAGGCTCTTCCTGGCGTAAGTCACGTTCGACGTGTTGGCGCGTTGCGTTTCACAGACAGAAGGATTCCCATTTCGAAAGCAAGCGCAAGGGAGCCTGCCTGATCTCTCCAGCCGCGCGGCACCAATGCGACCAGCCGAAAGACCGATTTAAATGAACAGGGTTGAACTCTTTTGGCGCTTCAGATTGGAAGATGCCAAGGTTCTGGTGCCGCCTGATTGGCGCTGTTCTGTCGAGGCTTCGTCGAGTCGGATCGAGCACCACCCAGGGATCGAAGCCACGCACGGCCGTGGAACTGGACCAACAAGTTCCCCTTCCTTCTCCATTTTGATTCTTTTAATCGGCCCGTTTCCGTCTTCAGTACACGTTTGTCCCATGTCAAGCACGTGGTCAGCCTTATACGATTGCCGAGTCTACGCCACCTAGCGATCTATTGGATCATCGTAAGAACCAAAGACAACACTCTGTAACTGATGGTATCGGTCGCTGCATACTCTTACAAAGCTGAATTCCAGGCAGACAGTAACCGAAGCTTGTACCTGGTTTCTGTAGGCGCACAGCTGGCGCTCTGTGGTCCCGCCAGGCCCAGCCACTCGCCTTGAGACCTTCAGGTCTCTGGTGGTCACGGATAGGTAACGATCAATAACGTGAAGAAGCGATTGTTGCATAAGACTTCGCTGTTCAGGATGCGTCTTTAGACAGGCGCGCGCCAAATTCCCCTCCATCTTGGCCTCCATCCTGCATGCTGTCATTCCAGAAGAGGCACTTGAAACATAAAAAGCGTGCATGGAGAGAATCAGGCTCAGACATTGTGATGTCTCTCACTGGTTGCGATCACAAGGAGGTGCGCCATACGGACCATACCACGGAAACTCACCCAGTCAGCAGCGCCGTTGACACACCCATTATGGCGATCCGGTCCCTTCCACCCACACCCCTTTCCTCAAACCGTCGCGGCAGCTATCAGAGGCGTAGTCTCTAAGTCACTTTCAACCTTCCTCCATTCATGGACCTTCAAATGTTCGACAATGCCTATCTTGGTTGTCGTTTCCCGGCTGGTTGTGACAGTGAACCGCCGTCTTGTCGTCTTCTTGGTCCGCTGTTTTAGTGACTGTTGACGCCTTCCTCGGCGCCTTTAATTACGCCTTAAACTCACAAGGTTGTATCTCCATAGCTTTCGTGGCTTGCGAGGATACTTGTCTGCCAGATCAGAACGCCTATCCGTCCTTTCCACATGCAGTCACTACTTTGAATAAGGTGGCTGTGGAGGTTGCTGAGGTGGCCACATGTGCACGGTTAAAGCCGCCATTCCACTTCATTCGCCTTGATGTGCAATTGCATTGGGCCCATTGACGGCCCCTCCCGTGGTGGAAGCCACTGCTCTCGCTACCAATCTTGGCGCGTTGCAGGAGCTTTAGGACAGCGCCATCTCTCTCAGATCAGCCTTGGAAATGTCGTTTCACGTCAGTTCTCGAATACCGGCCCGTGAGGCTGGCTACATGACAGCTGCTCAGCATTATGCTCATGTGCACACCCCTCGGCAAGGTAGAATCGCTGTCAACCTCCGCCTTGAGTATGCATTACTGTTTACAGGCTAAGAATCGTCGGCATCTAGCATTAGTCGTCGCCTTAATTAGGAGCCATGGCTCGTGATGAGCATTGAAGATTGGTCTTCGCTGAATGCTTGCTGCTCAGGGCCACTCGCAGACCCCTGAACGGCCACATAAGCGAAGCACGGGCTCACCGGGTGGCTATCATTAACCTGACTGACGTGTTAAATGGCCCATAGTATTGTCGATCTAGCCTGGATATCCATGCTTAGGACAGAAACGCCTTATGTCCAATGACTTGTCAGCATCTGAACGACAGCGGCAAGAAACCAGATAGTGCGCGTAGGTGCTGCGCAAAGAGAGCGCTTGCGTTGACCAAGTATGGTACCTGATTCCTGGTATAAATAAGCGGTCTTCCTACATAGTTGGGTGCTGAACTACCTAGTACCAGAAGTCTCCAGCAAAAAATCAGCATAAAAGATCGAAGCCTCCCACCTTTTCTCCCCAAATCTGCATCCTTACCTGCACAAGCATAGTCCATCCGGAGACCCCTACCCCCACATCATATTCGGAGCCTTGTTCTCGGGGGCGCTCTTTCGACGGCAGTTCAATATGTCTCCTTTTGCACCTTTCTGTTGTTATTATGCGAGCCGGGGCCTTCCTTGTGAGTGCTCGCAACTCAACACTTCATACTCTGTCCAGCAGCCGCAGCAGCAGCAGTACAGCCCGCAGTATCCTCCTCAACGGTACCCTCGACAGGGTACCAGTCATGGACAATATGCTAGCTCATCGATTTCGATGCAGCAGGTTCCGCCTTATGGCAACCCATCGCTTCAGTACTCGCAGGGCGTTCCCAGTCAACAACCGCAAACCCAGGGCCAGGGCTCAGGCTCTTTCAGTCCCCGAGGAGGCTACAACGAGATGTGGGCATCTCAGTATACGATGGCAGCATCCCCTTACGGAACTTCGTCGCAGATCCCTGGTGCCGGAGGGCAGTCTTGGTCCCAACAGCCCATTCAAGAACAGAGCATGGCCGACCACAACTCTATGGACTGCCAAAATGGGAGGTAGGCAACCACTGTTGAAGCTGAATGGGAATCTACTGACGAACTTTGTAGCGTTCCCAACGATGACCCCAACCGTCCTCGCCCTAACATCCCTGAACCACCACCCGACGCGGCAAGACCCCTTCAGAGGATTCACGACTATCAGCGCGATTACGTCGGTAATGCACTGAGGGTGATAGGCGATGTAGACAAGAGCCTCGCGGGCGCGCTCGGTCGGCGGTCGAGGAGCTAAGGTTCGATGCTTCGACAAGTATAGGTATTCGCGTATCATGTCTAGTCTCTGTGAGTATACTCGTGTCAGGCTTGATATACTTAGCAGCTGACGCTTCAAGAATAGATCCGAGGTGGAAAGGCTGGGAGGAGGACGTCGGGCGAGGCCGAGAGTGTTGCAAAGGATATTATTAATGGTATCTGAAGTTCGAATTAGGGTATACTTGGGCCCATACGTGATTACACACCCTCTTTTACGAAGTATGTCTAGGACCAACATCTCGTGCATGTCTTGGGCTCAGCCTGCTTCCATTTACATGCAAGTTGTGATCATCGGCTTCGTGATTGCAACGCATGCGCCGAGGCTGCATGAACCATGAAGTGAGTGTCCGGAATTTGATTTCGCAAGCTGCCGTCGCTTCTCATTTAATATGCGTCTTTTTTCTGAAGCACGACAGCGACGCTACGCAGGTCGCATAGATAGTGACCTAGTATGTGTGTTGGTTCAATGGCCCATCGTCAACCATCGATTCGGGGTTGCATCGGTGCGGGGTGTGCCTTCCTCGTTTGATTCATCTCGAATCTCGAGTTCGGACGATTGTTGCTCGATTTTGGCGCTGCTTTGAAGAGGGCGCGAAATATGCCAGCCTGATTATGCGGTTCATTTGGCGCCGGCCATGGGGGAGACCCGAGCCTTCCTGCTTTAAGACATTGAGTGTGTATTCACTGGTGGGGATGGCCATCGGCATGTTCATCGGGGTGGTGTACTTTCTTGATCTTGGACTGATCATGGTTCGGGAGGGTGTGGTGTTCCGTGTCTGTTTGTCTCAGCCCTGAGCCCTCAATCACCTGTACCCAAGGGGAACGCTGCCAATTGAGGTTATATTGCCAAGCTCTCTTCAATAATGATGGTCGCAGCTTCAATCTTTGTCTTCCCCGAATTATGTCTGGGCATTGCTGTGATGGTACAAGCTTCGCATCCAGGAGCGGCTCTATCGTCCTTGCTCCCCTCCCTTCCAGCTCCGGCAGCCTCGTACGGAGTGAACCGCCCCAATGCAGATCCCACACCCATAAAAGCTTCGAAAGACCTTACCTGCTAAGGAGGCCGGCGGGAGCTGGTCGCGGGTAGCATCAGGGCTCACAGGCGTCCAGCGCTCAGTGTCAGCCCTCCACGGCGCCTTGCCTGCTTCTGGGGGTGCGCACTCGCAAGCGCGTGGACATTGCTCTCACTCAAAGATGTCCATGGGAGCTCCTCGCTCCTTCAATACTACAAGTACGACCAAGGCATTTAGAATTGCCACCGAGCAGTGTCAAGTCTCTGTGCGTCCAGTACCCCCTGTGGCAGTCACTCATGTCACCTGGCACAGTTTCAACTGCTTTGCTGCACTTCTTCAACTTTGACACACTGTTGACGTCCCCGTTTTTGCTTCGATGCTGCGCGCACGAGGCTTGCAAGTGTTGCGACCCCCCGAGTGTCAGTGCTCAGAGCGTCTAGCGCGCAGTTGCAGCCCCTAACGGCCGCCTCGATTGCTTCTCCACCAGCGGTCCGGCGCGCGCACGAGACCTCCCTCGTTTACCTTCTTTGCCCATGGTCCGCATGGCTTGCCAACTTCAGGCGGTATGCAAGGCCGACTTGGGGGCTACTCAGACCCCCTAACCCAGCCCCAGCCACAGCCATGCAGAGGCCTCACGGAGGGAGTCGCGCCAGTGAGCCTGAGATCAGCTTCAATGGACTGTTCCCTCCCTGAGACCTTGTTGGTTCAAGAAGAATTGCCTGCTCCTACCATGCGACGGATGTACGTGCTCTGAGACACGCAAGCAAGTGCTGGCTGTTGGTCCCAAGAAGCCACGGCGACTCGAGCCGTTTCTTAACCACGGGGCAGTCTCAGCTGAGACCCGGCTCTTTGGCTCTCTATCTTCAGCAACGGAAACACTCTGTTTGTGCTGTTCTTCTAGTCTTCTCATACGACCAACTTTTACTTGACACGAAGCGGGCATTCCCTACGCGAAGTTCTCGAGTCAACGCTCACGAAACCCCTACCGCAATGTTGGGCACCGATACAACCTTTCTTGCAAGGGCGGTGAAGAACTGTCCATTCGGAAGCATACCTGACTTCACCGCTTCCTTCACCTCTAGGCAATAAGCACAGCCGGGCGTGAGTTTCCCAGAAGAATTCATCAGTGGCCTTTCACGATCGATCATTACAATGTCGAGACCAATGGGTGATTGCCATCACTGCTGCGCGCTGGCAGTGTTTCCCTCACGATGTTACAACGATTACAGGAGATCCTCGTCCTCGTCCTCGTCCTCGTCCTGTGGCGACAAGGGGCTGACGAGCTTGCTTCTTTCCTCAACCTTTCCTCAGACTCAACCTTCGACAACACACGAACGCTAAAAGATACTACGAACGGATGATTGAATCACACAATTATTTTATTTACTATTAAAATCATTGTCCTATCGAGATGTCCTACACAAACAACTCCAACGAACATGTCACCACATCCTCAGGGGCATCCATCCCTGAAGGCCACCCACATCCACAACAGGCGCCATCTCGTCCCGCATCTACGGAGCATGACCATCTATCATCTGCAAGACGGCTAGCTGCTTCTTCACAGATCATATCCCTGGGCGATAAGAACCCGTCAACGGCTCCAGAGAATGCCACAACGCAGGAAGCCGTGCCGGAGCAACCCACCATCAGCAGCAGCGGCAATGCACTGATTCATGACTCGCAGGACGGGACGCAAACGCATCAAGGGTCTACCCTGAGGATCTTTGTGACAGATGACAATGCGGAGTCGATGATCTGCTGCGACGGGAGTGTTGACGGGTATGTGCAAGGCGAACCTCGGGACGATGCAAGATCTTCGCTAACATGTCCATAGGTCTATTCAAGATGGTCGCCCTCCTGGTCCTCCGGACAGCCCAACTACACATAACCGCTATTCATACTCGTTGCAGTGCATCTTCACGTCGACCGCATACCCGTTTTATCCGGAGGCATCGGACACTCGGCCATCGCAGATGCAGCGAGAGCTTGACAGCTTTGACAGATGCTTTCCCTCTTGAGCCATACTATGCCGACGCCTGTCAAAGCGCATCTTCACACGTGTATGGTTGCCATCGCCTGTAATACTTTCGATCGATTCCAGCGCGAGTCATCATTGCGGGCGGCAAACGCTGCCATATTCTACACTCTAGATGCTGTCACGTTGCCTCCCGCCGCCATCTGGCCTGCATATGAGAACTTGATGGCAAACATCAAGGAAAAAGGGGTTGACGAAATACTACTACTACTTAGTACTACTACTAGTACTATAGTAGATGATAAACAACAGGGCTCTAATTAGCGCGTGCTTACGCTAGGGCAATTACTAAGGGACGCGCTGGCCAACCGCTAAAGGCGGTCAGGGGTCAGTGACGACACACGCGGTTGTACGTTGGAATGATTTTCTTTGGATTCGTATCTTCTTGTTTTACTGTATGTTTTTCTATTTCTTGACAACTGTTTTGAGAGGCATTTTGGATAGATTTGGGTCGTGTGGCTACCAATGAGTGGCCACTACGTAGCGGATTGTCGGGTATACCGCCGCGGCTTGCTATTGGCAACAGGCGAGGGATGCGGTTGGAGCGAGGCTACGTGTGTATTGGCGAACAGACCATAGAGATGAGAGCAGTTTGTGTTGCACGGGGTTGTGGCCGTGTCTGGTCATTATGAGTCGCCGGCCGTGACTCACCCCTGCTGCAGAGCTGAGGCTGTGCTTCGTCACACAACGATAGATTGATATACACTTCGCACGGCCAACTTTTGGCGATCAATTCGGGTTTCATTGATTTCTTAGTCTGAAACTTACAGAGTACTTGCGACTGATATGGCAACCCTGCGCATTCTGCCGCCACCACCACCACAGCAACAGCCCTGCAGGCACGAAATGAAGAAGCCCATCGAGCTAGACGGTAGCATAGGCGAAGGAGGAGGACAAATCATCAGGATAGCTATAGGGCTCGCAGCATTGACGACACAGCCCGTCAAGATCACAAACATCCGAGGCAATCGTCCGCGCGGCGGTGGTATGTCTCGGCCCCCACGCCTTAGGATGGAAATCTGACCCCTTCTTCAGGCCTGAAGAGTCAGCATGTCACCTCCATACAGTGGCTAGCAGAAGTCACAAAAGCTGAAGTCGAGGGACTGAGTGTCGGTTCTCGGACGCTGACCTTCACACCACACCTCTGTCCAAGAGAGCTCGAACGACGCAACTTCAAGATTTCGGCGGAGTCTGGGGCCGCGAGCACGCTGCTCATTCTGCAGGCGATCCTGCCATTTTGCATGTTCGCGGCGAAAGAGTCCTGGGAGCCAAAGGAGCCAATCACTCTTACCATATCTG
The DNA here is from genome assembly GCA_028554755.1 of Cordia subcordata. Lineage (NCBI taxonomy): Eukaryota > Viridiplantae > Streptophyta > Magnoliopsida > Boraginales > Cordiaceae > Cordia > Cordia subcordata. Next base: position 14,247 of record JAPTOF010000055.1, read on the forward strand.
GCGGGACCAATGTCGATTTCTCGCTGAGTTATGAGTACCTTGACCAGGTCTTCCTGGCAACCCTGAACGAGCATTGGCATCCGAGAATTGTTCAAACGACCCTGGAGCACCGAGGCTGGAGCTTAGGATCAAAAAGTCGAGGAGAGCTGACCATTAAGATCTCGCCAATACCTCTTGGGCAGAAATTGAACTTTCAGTCGAATTACGATTTGTGGCCTCATCAGTTGACAGAAGTTGACTGGATCGATGTGAGCATTGTTGCTCCGGCATCCTCGCACGAAGCCTTGCAGAACAACATCTCTGAACATATTTCAGAGCTGTTTGGTACTGTGGAGGTCAGGTTTAAGAAGATCGAGGACTCGAGAAGTGCGTCGAGGTGGTATATCCTGCTTGTAGCCAATACGGCAGCTTGCACGCGACTGGGCTATGATGTCCTGAAATCGATGCCCAAGAAGACCAAGTCTGAGGAAGCATTCATTTCAAGGCTATCCCGACAAGTCTGCAAGGGATTGTTTGATGAGGTGTCGATAGGGGGGCATGTTGATGAGCACCTCCAGGACCAGCTCATCGTCTACCAGGCTCTCACAGAGGGGCAAGTATCGCTGCCACGGCGTGAACCTCCCAAAAATGGAGATGGAACGACGGACCTTTCTGGGGTCCTGGAGGAGCTTCGCGTCGAAGAGGGAACACAGCGAAGGCGGAGATGCAAGGCAGAGCAGCCGTTTGGGCACGGCTCGTTGCATTCGCAGACCGCCCGGTGGGTCGTCAGCGAGATGCTTCCAGGCGTCAAGTTCTTCAACAAGGGCGACATCGTGGAGGGCGTGGGCTTCTCACTGAGACGGTCCACGGCTTCGTAACGATGCGGATGGATAAGATCTCGTTGTGACTTGGGGCACGCGCTTGACGCGTCGAGGGTTCAAGCGACGGAGGGTAGCTCCTTGGCCCATGTGTTTATAGCGGATGATGGGGCCAACACAGCGTCTTTCAGCGGCTCATGTAGTTTTTTTTTCCATAATTCGAAAGCGTGACGGTGTTCATGAATAGCCCAGACAAGAATCCTACTAGAGATGATGAGCATGATGACCAGTTCAACTAGGGGAGGTGGATGATAGCTGGACCTGGAAATTCCTGGCAATTCTCGGAGAATTGGCTCCACTACGCGTTGCCCTGTCACCTGCAGAAATTCTGTATCTTCAACAACGAACCTAAGCGCAAGACCCAACTACACCTTCATCGCATGTGAAAGCCCACCAAACATCGCAACACAGCAACAAACACGCCTCGAGAAGGCCTCTATCACATTTCAAGCCCGCACCCGCCATTCACCCACCATGGCGCCCCTAATCTTGCACAATGTCCCGGACGAAGAATGCTATATCGGCGAAGACCAGGTCAAGCGTCCTTACGCCATGATCTTCCCCCAGTGAGAACCCTCTCCTTCCCGCTGACCCTCGGATCAAGCTAATGTCATCTTCTCGACAGGGACGCGCACGCCCACACAGGCAGCACGCGCTCCAGACGAGTCGCCGAATCAGGCTCCTTCGGCAAGTCAACCCGTCGCTCACGATCCCGAACCGGCACGCCAGCACGAAACGCCCGCGACCCCAACCCAACCCTCGCCGCAGCCGATAAGCTCTTCGGAGACTGGGTCTCGGGTCAACAAGCCGTCGCGTCCGCGCAGCAGACCTCGGCGCAGGCCCAGCAGGACGAAGCTCCCTCGCAGCAACAACCCGCCCAGGCGCAGCAGCAGTCGCGATCTCAGCCCACCGAAGTCATCCTACGAGGCTATCGCTCGCCCACGCAGCAATACTCCGCCGTCAAACACTATGAGGCTCTCGCGGGCACCATTTTGGAGGATTACCCCCGTGAACCACCTGCGAGTGCAAGGCGGAATAAATCTCAGCTCCACGACCCTGCGTTCAGGCGCAGCCGAACGCTCTCGCGCGATGAGCTTGCTATGGTGAACCGGGCGGATAGCGGTGATCACTGGGTCAAGATTACGTTTGATAGCTCCGAGGCTGCGGAGACTGCGCTGTACGCCAGTCCTCAGACTATCCTTGGACACCTTGTCTACGCAGAGATCTACAGAGGTATGCCTCCAGCTAAGGACGAGGCGTGCCCTGACATAGACGCTCTGTTTGGCCAACAGCCAGAGCGCTCCAAGAGCGTACCTGCTGCTCTTGGAACCCCGGCGAAGCGATCGAGCATACCGACCTCGTTTCACAGTCGCCTCCACGACAACCAAAACTCGCCATCCAATTCCGCCGTCACCAGCCTGACTCTCGACAGCGGTACCCTCACGAGCGCAACCGCCACCGAACCATTCCCCGCAGCACCGCAAACGCCAGGAGGCACCTCCACAGCAGTCGAGCCGGTGAACATCAAGGACGACATCTTCTGCAAGCGCGTTAAGACCGCGCGACGCGCCACCCTCAAGCCGGCCGAGCAAGCCCTCCGTCCACAACCCTCCATGGCCCAGCGCTTCATCGCGGCTATCCCTCTACTGAGCTGGTTCGGCGGCAGCATCATTGGCAATGAGGTCCCGCGCACGGAGACGGGCGAATTTGACTGGGTCAAGGCGAGTTTGTACTGGAAGCTCATCTGGTGGCTGGATGCGACGTTTGGTCTGTTTAGTGGCGATGTTAGCAGCGTTGACAAGGACGACTGATGCGACAAAGAGCTGTATTGATAATATTATGGGCAGTCATGGCATTGGCGTTAGGTAACTCCGTTGGTTGGAGCATAAGTCTTGTAGATTCAAAATTGGGCCTCGGTACGCCCTCGATTAATTGTACATTACTTCGTACAGTATTATAAAGTGCTCGCGCAACATGTCTTCGTGCCGAAAAGCTGACTCTATGCAAATAACATGACCAAATCGTGTTTCCTCCTCATCTATTAGAGTCCGGCGAGCTTTCGTCCGTAATGAAATCAGGCGACTTCCGTCCTCGAGGATGATCTGGTGTTTCTGTGCCCTTATCCCCTCGCTCATCACTGTCCTTTCTCTCCCAACCAGCAGCACCATCCTCCCCATCTTCTTCCTGTATCCGATCCCAGGGCATCTTAAACTCGGGCTTCTTCCCACTTTCCTCCCCATTCCCCGATGAGTCCTCAGTCTTGGAAGAGACCCCGCCCGTCGCCCCCAGCGAGTCGAACGTAACATCAGTAGGGATCCGTCGAATCGGCTGCGGCGAGAACGGCCGTGCGTTGCGCGGTTTGCTGAACTCTGCGGACATCACGCTGTCGGCGTCGCCAGCCGCAGCGTGTGACTCCGCCACGGCGGTGAGAGACTGGTATCGGTCGTTGTCCATGCCCAGGCTGTCGTTCCTGGCGTGCCCGCCTGGGGCAGATTTGACCGATGCTGCGTCTGCGAGGATGCTCTTAGGTGGCAGGATGGAGAAGAGCTTGGATACTTCGCCCGATGTGCCGCCGATATGGCCCGCTGCATCGTCGGACGCGAACAGATCTTGTCCCTTTTCGAGAATGTCATCTAGACCCCCTCCGCTCCAGCCTTTCCTCGCTAGGCTCTCAAATATGTCCACCTCCGCCCTAACCAGGCTACAGCTCGCATCCACGATCCCACTACTCGTCTTCTGACTCTCCCGCAGCAGCGTCCTCGAGTGATCGGCATGCAACGTCGTCAAACCATCCAGCTTATTAGTCAATTCCACCAAATGCGCCCTGAAGCGCGAAACGTCCCTCTTGCGCTGCTTATGAAGCTTCATGCCCTCCTTCTCAAGACGCTTAATCTCTTTGGTCTGCGTTCTCATGCGCTGCTCATACAACTCCTTCTCATCATCCATATCCGTCTGCCACCTATCCAGATCACTCAACAGGGGTACCTCAAACGACCTATACACCGTCTCCGACAGAATCTGCTGGTGGTTCGCAATCAGATGCTGCACACCAGAGGCAGACATGAGCGTATCAGCCGTACAGGCTCCCTTGGTCGTGAAACTAGCAGACATGTTGGCCGAGGCAGACGGCCCAACGGGCTCGGCCCTTGCTTCTTTCAGTCGGGCGCATGATTCCAGGGCGGAACCGAAGTTCGAGGCAGCGGTGGAAAGTGAGGCGAGTGCCCGACGGTACGCCTTGGCCGAGGCGGCGAGTTCGCTGTACGCCTCGTGGGATCGCTCGAGGTCGGCGGACGTGAGGACGGCGTGCGCGGGGCGAGGGGGTGGTGGGAGTGGAAGGTTGAAGGAAGACAACGGGTTGGCGGTTGAGGCGATGGAGTAGACGGGTGATGCTGGTACGGGAGGGAGTTGAGAGGGTGTGGGCGAGGCGGGGCGCGACGTTGTGGGTGAGGCCATCGCGGGTGAGGGTTTGTTTAGATGCGCTTCAAGGGAGATGGCGGAGCAACGGGCTTGGAAAGGGCGATATCATATCGGGGAGGGTAGCAGTGGTTCGAAATATCGACTTGCGCGCGAATGTGCGGCGTCAAGTGTCCTTCTTCGTTTACTGAAGGCGCAGAAGAGCAGAAAGGTGCAGTGTTGGGAAGACACGACAGTGGTGGACAGGTGACACTTTTTGTTGCCAGGCAGGTCGGCTGATTGATAACAGACACCCCACCGAGGCCAAGCGAGGGTGGGGCAGCTCAACGGTCAACAAAAGGGGTAAAGGAGACAGCTCTCTAATCTTGATTCAAGAAACGAACAACAGATGTCTCTGCTTCCAACAATGCTTTCCACTGTATAGCTCTACACGCGCAATTTGTATCTTGAACAGGAAATATACCAGGTTTAAACACCGCTCATGAGCGCCCAAAACGCCTTGCAACCAACACTCCAGCCAGCGGACACCCTTCAAACTTCTCTCAAGGTTCAAGCCCTTGGTATATATATCCTTCGGTCATCCCCTGACAATGCTTTGGAAATTCCCAGCCGCTGTGTTCCTCGCCCGGACCGCACCTCCATGAACACGCCCGGTGCAAGAACGGCACCACCAGCTCATCGTCGTGTTCGCTAAGCGATTCCAGGAGATACCTACCTGGAATCTTGTTGTATTGAGTCATAGTGTTGATCTCTCGCCATTCGATCCACGTCAGAGTCGGGACGACCATGGTCCTGCGGCACCGCGAGCAGCTCAGACCGCCCATCTCCTTTTGCTCGATGGCGCGATCGAATAGCTGTCGTATACGAGCAAATTCGTCGGGCAGGAGGCCTTTGAATTGCGGTAGATGTACGCTCTTGTGACAAGTTCGCATGGTCGTTTCCAGGAGACTTGGAACCATCGACTCATCTCGCCAGCCGCTATCCTTACTTTCGGTCCAATGCGTATGGCCTCCCTCGCCGGCCATCCGCTTCTTGTAGATCTCCTCTACCTCAATCGGCTTTGTAGTCGATGACGGGGCCGACACGTCCGGCAACCTGAAGCCCCTTGCATTGCCGAACGAATCTGTGATTTGTAAAGGCGTTCGAGCCAGCCGGCGGGTCAACATGCGCGGTCGCGTCCCTTCGGGTATCTCGAGCGGCATCCAGCTCTCATCGTCTTCCTCGGGATCCATGTCCAGATCGTGCGAAGTGTGAAATGTACCCTCGCCATCATCCAGAATCTCGAAAATTTCGTCGCCTTGGTCCGGTTGGAGAAACGGATTTGGGTGAATGATGAGCTTCCGCAGCTTGGAATCTGCGTTGAGCAGGTCCAGCAGTTCCACTGGTAGATGCCGCAACCGATTGTGAGCGAGATTCAGCTCTTGAAGGTTGCATAGCCTGCGAATAGCAGGAGGGATCTCGGTCAGCTCATTGTTGCGAAGACTCAGGACGGTGAGGTGTGTTATATCGAAGAATGCGCCGGGTAGTCGGCATAGTTGATTGTTCGCCAGGAGCAACTTCAACTCGGGATCCTGCTGCTCGAATGCGACGCCCTTGAGCACTTGAGGTATGCGCTCGTAGTGCGCTAAGGGCTGCAGAGTCTCGCCGGATATGTCTCTCAGGCCCAAACCCCAGCAATCGATGCTTTCATCGCCCTTGTCCAGGCTGTTCTGTATCTTGGCTTGGAGCTGGCGCTCTGCTTCCGACATAGGCGCGATAGCCTTCTCTAACTGTGGGATCTTTGGTCGCGCGGGTATGTGAAAGCTTGGCAGATTGTCGATCTCCTCCTCCTCCGGCTCAAAATCACCATCTGTGTCATCACTACAGAGGAAAACACCACTGTCAAATTCGCGCGTCAAGGTCCGCTTCCCTTTAGACTTGGGCACGTCCACCGGGTCGGAAGACGCCGGCTGCTGCTGGAACCACGAGCCAACGTATCTCTTCTTCTTGCGCCCCTCCACGTAATTGTCGACGCCAGGGTCATCGTCGCTGGAGAAGACTGCTGGATCGCTCGAGTTGTTGAAAGACGCGACGCTGGGGCGGCGGGGCGCACGTCCTCTCTTTCGCGGGTTGTTGGAGAAGCTCTGGGTCTGCTCGTCCCAAGACACCGCGGGGAGGCGGGGGAGAGAAGGTTCTTCGGCCATCCTTGTGACAGGCTCAAGGAGATCAACAATATCAGTGTCGGGTGAGAATTTGTGAGGCCGGCCGGTCTAGAGGGAATGCGCCGGCGCGGTGGTGAGAGAAGAGAAGAAGCGCGTGAGGGCACGCGATCGGAGTAAATAACAAGGGTCCAGGCTATCCGTAGACTGCCCCACGTCATAAGCGCGCCCAAGTACGTCCCGACGTGGGCTTTACTACTTAGAAGTCGCACATCTGCAAGTCGTACATATACAACGGCCGACAAACAATGTGTTATGTCGGTTTACGTAGTTGAAAGGTGGACTTTTTGTCCTGGTCTAAAAACACTGAGGCCGCCTAGCGGCGTCGCGGTCCAGGATCTTCAAGGCTTGAACAGGAGGGGTATTCTCCATGCGCATTTGTGTATGGCCTTGCGGCAACTTTTTATCTTTGCACTTCTCTCGCAGGATTTCACTCAATCCCAGTCGCTATCGGAGTCGTCCCCTCTTGACCGACCAGCTGTGCCAGTCCTGATCGTCTTGCCAGCGAGGCGCTCTTCCTCAGCATCCTCAGCAGCACGCCGCCTCTTCGCTACTCTGATATCCGAGTCAGGAACAGCGCCTACCTCGACAAGCAAGTCATCAATCTTCTGCATATTTGTTCGCACTCCTCCGATTGTCGCCAAGGTAACGAGCTGCTTTACGATGTCGCCATTCTTGTACACCAGGATGGTCGGACAGTTGCGCTCTGGGTAGTTCTCGATGGCTTGACTCGCCCTGATCTCGCAGAACTTGATGTCGCCGTACTCCTGCGCTGCTTGCCTCCAGAGCTCTGAGAGCACCCTCGACTCGATATTCGTACCCATTGACGAGATGAGGTTGACGAAGACAGGTCCGTTCTTCGAGGCGTCGGTGACCTCGCGTTGGTACTCTGGCTTGGATATTGGGTATATACTGCCATGTATGGCTTTTTTCTCAATCTTGCTCAGCTCAGCGATGCGCTTCTGCCTGTACTCCTCGAGGAAACCTTCGTCCTCGTCATCTTCCAGCTCGTCTAGCTCGTCAGGGTCCTTGCCTTCCAGGCGGTTCTCGTGTGCTAATCTTCGGCCTTCCAGGATCGCCTCCTCGATCATAGGCGTTGGGCTGGGTGGTTTCTCGGGGATGACACCTTGTTTTCTGAGGATGTCGTTCCTGGTCATCGTCAGAGCCCCGCGGTCATCATGGAGGGGCAGAGGCATACCACTCGGTATCGGCGTTTGGGTCGTCCACCGGGACGGCGATGCGCTGGTCGCCTGGAGCTTGCATATTCATCTTGAAGGCTTGACAAGAGTTCAGCTGTGCGATTGACTTTCGGTCCGGTGTATCACGCTGCGACACTTGTCGCGAATGCAAGTCCAAGGCGTCAACGTCGAAGGTGATGGAAATCCGTAAGGCAACAATTCGAGAAGCGTCTGCACTAAGCTCTTGCACACGATGCATAAGTCTGACCTCTGTTTGCATAACTTATCGAAAGTGGGGGTCAAAGGTGGTGACTCAGCCATTTTTGACAGCACGTGACTAGTGAGGTTTGCCCTAGAGCGAGAAATTTGGCAACGATCCCGCCACCACCTCAGCTTTTCTGCCTTCCCCACGCGCGAGCATTGAACCCATCTTGCACAACAGCCAATTTCATCGACATCGCAAGATCCAACTGTTCAGTCAACTTCAAGTCACGCAGTCACAATGGTAAGCGACCGACGACCCTTCATTTCGAGCTCGACGACAATGCTACGGCCGACGACGGTGTGGGAGGAAATTGGAGTCGAACGAACGTTTTCGAGGCCACGGATCAATCGGTCAGGCGGGCACACGACACACGACGCACCACGGATAGCATTGTCGTCTCTCGAATGGGAAGACTATTGATGGAAGAATGTCATGCTGACGAAATGCTGCGCAGGTTCTCGCTATCGACCTGTTGAACCCGGCCCCTCAGGCCGAGGCCAAGAAGCACAAGCTCAAGGTACGATAGCCACCACATCACGATCACCGACGACAGCGCATCTAACTCGACTCCAGACTCTTGTGCCCGCTCCCCGCTCCTTCTTCATGGACGTCAAGTGTCCCGGCTGCTTCACCATCACCACCGTCTTCTCGCACGCCCAGACCGTCGTCATCTGCCAGGGCTGCACCACCGTCCTGTGCCAACCCACCGGTGGCAAGGCCCGTCTCACCGAGGGCTGCTCTTTCCGCAGGAAGTAAACTAGTCGCCCTTGCGCGGCCGGTTTCTTTGGGTACTCACGACTTGTACGGTTCAATCTCTCGGTGGACATCTCGATCTGCAACAACATGAACGACATCATGAACAGCATGGACGTGGGCCTCGCGGAACACAATCAATATTGTATTGCAGATAAGACGATGGAACACCCAAAACAGCGGCGTTTGGGGTCTCCGGATATCTTGCATGGCATATGAGCTTTTTCTCGTTTTTTCGTCACGCATCTCGTACCAGAGTCGGGCTCTAGGAGGCAGGGAGGAAGACAAAAGCACTGCATGGGAAGCTGGAGAGAGCATTTCATGAGCGTCTGGGAAGGCTAGACGTGAGGACGTGGAACCGCTGGTTGATGATCGCTTCATACCCGAGTGCAGATAGACGGGTGGCGGCACTGTGCTTTGCGAAATTCAATGGTTTCCACGATTCTGCTGCCAATGCTGCGTTGATGGTGACTGTTGTGATGTTCGACTCGCAATGAGTTATGCTGACCCCTCAGCTCTACAATCTCAGCGTCATCATCATGACTCACGCCGGCAGCTTAGCCTGCGCCAGCTGTATGATTTGAGAGCTTGCTCAATTCAGCTCTTGTTCTAATTGCACTATTATAATTGTATGAAAAGCGGATGTCCATCCATAACATACCTTAGTTAGGAAAACATCAGGAGGCAAATCCGCCTCCCACTTAGAGATCTTGATATCCAATGGGGTGAGGTGACCCGGCTTGTCTGAATCTTCAAAATATCCTCAAATGATAGAATTGGTTGCCTCCATCCGTGTGATCCAAAGCAAGTAGGTCATATCCCAGCATCATCGTTGTCATTGTGCACGTATGCCAAAGAGTCATAGTCCTGGTTTCAAGGGGTGAAGATTACCATATTTTCGTCTCAAGACAGGTTTGCAATCCACCGTTCGAAGGATGCTTTTCAAGATCCAAAGAAATCTTATTGATTTCCTTCAGAATACTACTAATTGTTCACCGACCGTTACTCCTCGTCTACGAACTTTAGCACGCGATGTAAGGGTCTAGGGTAGCTTTCCGCATGTGTGCCCGAGGCTGGATCGGTCCACGAATATCAAGGTTCGCCGATGCCTCAGACAGAAGTTCAATTTGTTTCTCCTGCGGCATACGGATTGACAGGAAGCGAGCACTTGTGCAGTTTGCTTCGAGCCCTTATGGTTGTTAGCACAACATTGATTTCGAAAGCTTACCTTTCTACTTCCGCCGATTGGCCTCCCAGCTGACTAAGAAACCACTTAACGCGCCCAAACGCGTCCCATTTTCGCGTTTTGCCTGCAGCATCAGGGTCTCTTGGTCGACCCACTTCGTCATCTTACAGGGCACTGGCTTGACTGGCAGGAACAAGGCCACCCCAGCCAACCTTTTTCCCTCCCCGTCTCCCTCGCCGCACTGACGCAACTTCGTCTCCCTCATCTTCCCACTTCTATCGACAAGACCAAACCCCTCACTCTTTTTGCGACAACCGACACTCTCCCCTCTGTTCCTTTTTTCGCTTTGCTTTTCGACTGACAGCTCATTATCGAATTTTCCTCGTGTACCCGCTGTTGTACGAGACGCTTCCGCGGCTTCCTGAGACATACAGCCGACGACGACGCAACATTCAGCACATTGCAGCCATTGGCTTTCACCATAGCGACGACTTTGCGCATCACATCCACGATTCAATACTCTTACATCTCTGATAGAGAACAATCACAACAAGATGCCTACACCTCGTGTCAAGCGTCCCTTCGCCGGCGCCGCCTCCGACCCTTCCCAGCGCCAGATCACATCCTTCTTCCAAACCCGCCCCGGCTCCGACTCCCCGACAGAGGCCAGCGAACCCCTTCGGTCCCCTCCTCTGCCCGCGCACATCGAGTCAAATCTTCTATCGGTCGGCATGCGGGTTCGCAAGTCCGTACCCGAGGGATACAAGACTATCGGACCTAGTGCCTTCAAGCTGTGGACCGACAACACTCCGATCGCCACTGGGCCAAAGCCAGCTGCGATGGAGAAGACGTCCAAGAAGGCTCCAAGGGCGGTCTCGAGGGAACTGCTGCCCTTTTGTGGGATCAACAGAGTTGGCGGGTTGGACTCTCAGCCTGATGTCCGTTATGATTCGGATGATGATCTGCCGGGGCTGGACGATATCCCCGGGCTCACCATGTCGCAAGAGAGTGCCGATAGCACCACTTCTACTGCGAACAACAAGAAACGTTTTATCTCAGATGAGGTTGATGACCCGGTTTCGTTCTGGATGGAGGACACGACCGCCGACGGTGGGCTATTTTCGTCCGGGATGGGCAACGCTAGGATCATGGCTGTGCCCAAATCGAGGATGCAGGGCAAGCCCGCTCCGGAAGTTATCGACCAAGAGAACATGAATGTCGATGACGATTTTGAGGACGCTGGCTTCTTGGTGTTTGATGATGCGAGGGGCATGGATACGTCATGAGGAGGATGAGCATGCATGAGGAAGAATGTATTTTGATCACTGGGGATGCGCACGGCGTTCAGGGACACGACTCAACAAGATTGAGCATCGTGGGGATACCAATGTTATTTAGTTCTGTTATCATCTTACATCCTAGCGACAGAATATGGGTTCTACAAAGACTGCCTAATTGTGAGAAGCATTGTACCTACCACCAGCATCGACCTACAGTCCGACAAACGGTTCCCGGAACTCAAGCAAGTCCCTCTGACCGTAGAACTCACCCGCAACGGTCAAGATCATGTTGAGCGTAGCCCTCATGTTCATCCTTGACCTGTCTCTGGCCACTTGAGCGGCGTCGGCCTCCGCATCTTCTGCTAACCTGCCCAAGAGTCTAGCTTTGGCCTCTTCCAGATTAGCGGCTTGCGGCTCATCGGCTGATGAGTTGGATGCTAAGTCCATAGCAACGTCTTCTTCGTCTTCTTCGATCTCGCCCTCTTCTTGGCCGTCGTTCGCGGTGCCTTCTACTCCGGTGTTGGCCCCGGTTGGTGTTTGCATGGCGATTGCTTCGTCCTGTTCGACTTGATGCGCTGTATGTTTGGTGTGAGGTTCCCTTCGAGGTTCTGCGTGGTCATGCGCCTGGCCCTCTTCTTCGTCGCTGCCACCACCACCCTCATGCATACCTAACGCCCCCTCCTCCAACTCCTCCCGCAGCGCGGCCATCTCAGCTAGACTCCTACCAAGCAGCACCGCCCTTCTCCCGAGATCCCGTATCCAGCCAATCTCAGAGTAGTCTAGCTCCCCACGATCCGGCAGACGAGCCAGCAGCGCCCACAGCCAGCGACTGGTGCGCTCCTCTACTGCATGGCCTTGTTTGAGGAGCTTACCGCCGAGTATGATCTGCAGGATCCGTATGATGGAGGGTTTTGAGAGACGGGCTATTTGGAGGGGGTGGGGGTCGGTCTTTCGCAGGGTTTCGACCCAGAGCTGTGTTTCGCGTTTGTCGTGTTCGAGTTCGGCGGAGGTGGGTGTTCCTAAGGGGAGTTTTGAGCCGGACGGTGGACTCGCGCGAACGATGCTTCGTAGTTGACCGAAAGAACCGAGGAGTGAGGCGAAGTATGCTTCTTGCACGGCCTTGCTCGTCACGCCATCATCGGGGGCGTCCTCGTCCTCGTCAGGCTCAGAATCCGGCCGAGCCATGTACGCGCCATCCTCGTACCAGCCTCTCGAGTCGGGTATGCCTTCGTGGTATATGCTTCGGTCGATCGGCGGCTCGTCATCGTCATCGTTCGCCTGGAGCTCTGTGGGTAGCTGCGGACCAATCTGCCTCTTGGGCGCAACCAGTAATTGAGGAATAGCGTAGGCCTCTTGTCTACAAATACTCACCATCAGTATACATCCCTCTTATCTTGAAGACAAATAAAGTTCAGCGACACGAGTAACTCCAGGGAAAGAGAGCGCGTAAATGGGGGAAACGTACCTTACGGAGGCCAGGTAGGCCATGGCGTCGGCATCGTCCTCAAAGTCGGATTCTTCGCCGTCGGGAATCGTGGTTGCGCCATTGTTACTTGAGAAGACGTATTTCTGGCCCCATGTCGGGTCGATGTAGGAGTTCTGGTGCTGGCGCGATGATTTGGAGGTGTGTTGCTGTTGCTGTTGCTTTGCGCGTTTCGGGGCTTGTTCTGGGTCTGGGTCTGGGATTTCGCCCTCGTCGAGATCGGAGTAGTCGCGTTTGTGAGGCATGCTGACGATTCGTACTGATGAGCCTCAGACTGGCGTTTGCAAGGTCGTGTTTGGATGCTGGGTTGAAGGTTGGGAGGTGAATGTGAGCCCGCTAACGGGATGCTGATCGTGGTATCTAGGTACTTGTGGATCCCGCGTATCTCGCATGAGCGCTCCGGAGAAGATGTCTGGGGCAGCCAACGGACGCGCCAATTGTGACTAAGGTAGTCTTCAAAATGTGAATACCACGCTGTTCACGCGTCCGCGCGGTTCTTCCGGCTTTCTTTTCCCTCTCAACTCGAGTCGAGATGAATAAGCCTATCTGACTTCTTATTGTCGTGATGCGTGAGGTTACTTGTACGATGATTGCGTTGAGGCGACGATATTAAAGGAAGAAATCTGGCTCGATGATTCCCTATCTGTGGGTGGAAGAGTTTGATGGAAGCGCGTGAGCTCGTACACGTGACTCTGAGTTTATTGCGTTGGAGAGATGATTGAGTTGAAACATTCTGTTCACAGCAACCCCTTTCGGGCGCAACCCCTTTTGTTTTGGTTGATGGCCGAGGGCTAGGCATCAGCCCAGGCATCAGTTGACGGCGGCTGAACACGATAATAAGGGCTCAATAAAAGGCTGACAGCTACAGCACAAACATAACATCACATGCTCCTGTTCAAATGCAAAACATAACGCTGGCATGGGGCTGTGAACCATCCACGTTCCGGTCCGTGAGATATTTGGTCTGGGTTATTTTTGACCTTGGTTAGATCCTATGATCAATGGAAAGAATAGTCGTCTTAGTCTCTCTCTCCGACAGTCAATACAAGCTTTTGATCCACCGCAGTGTGACTCCGGTGCAGATCCGGCATCTTGATTCTGAAGCCCGGTGTAGCCGTGATAGCTATTCTCCGCGTTTTCTCCAATTAGCCAAGCGGGTATGGGACTAGTCTCGTGCGGAGACATAGAAATAGTACTAGTAGTAATAGCGTTGGTCTCGTTATATCTAAAAGTTCTGCCTTCCAGATGATGGCCTCAATGATGGTGGATTGGGCCGCTGATGCTGAGTGATTATCTGCCGGTGTTTCACAGTGAGGATAGCTTCGGCTACGAGGCGTCACAAATGGCTTGTTTTTGGAGATGAATTTAATTCCAGAGACTGAGACTGTAAGAGATAGAAAAGAGAAATACGGTAATAATAGTAGTGATGAGACTTTGTCAGTTTCGAGTCAGGATCAGGAAGCAAGAAACTTCGTCCATTGACTTCTAAGCGATTCGATCTATAATTCAGTATTGTTTTTTTTTTTTTTGAAACAGAAGATCACTTCTGTAAGTTTTCCCTTCCTGGCGTGGACTTCTCAACCTCTTCCAGCTTGCCTAGCGTTTCCAAGGCGTACTTTTTCATACCATCGTTCAGTGGAAGATACGGTTTCCGCATCACGAAACCTCCTTCCGCCAGCCCAAGCTCCTTTCCAATGTAATACCAAGCGCCGTACTTTGTACAGTTCAGACTCTTCTTGCACGCCCACTCGGCCAATGCGACCTTCTCTTGCAGGGCAATCGCTTCTTCCGTCCGGCCGGCGATCCAATAGTCGTACAGCCTGGAGACAGTCTTTGGGAAAACATTGCCCATGCCAACGACGCAACCAGATGCGCCCAGAACCAATGACGGGATGAGGTAGTCGATGCTTTCACTGAAAACTGCCATATGTTCTGGGCCGTAGAGTGCTGTGGTTCGGATCTGTTTTCCCACCTGTCCGCAGGTGAGTTTCGCGGCCACGATGTTCGGATGCGAGGCCAGTGCTACGAGCTGGTCGGAGTCGAGATCTACTCCAGAGACGACGCCAGGGTACTGTTACATTAGTGTCGCTATCTTCTGTGATTCGTGTGTGGATAACTCATAACTCACGTTGTAGATAATGACAGGAATCGGACTCTCGTCTGCGACGTCGCGGTAGTATCCGAGACGAACGTCTGTTGAGATTGCCTTGGTCCAGTAACTCGGGGGCAGAAGAAGTGCCCATCCGGCACCAGCCTCGGCGGCTGCTCTTGCATTCGAGATGGTCTCGGCTGTGCTCTGGGCAGAAATACCGGCAACGATGGGATAGCCAGGGATATCAAGATCCGTCGCCGCCTTCCTCGCCATCATCACAATGTCCTTCTTCTCTTGGGAGTTCAGCAGAGCCAGCTCGCCATTCGTCCCGCCGTACACCAGGCCATGACAGCCAGCATTGATCAGGTATTGGCAGTGGTTGTACATAGCGTCTAAGTTGACGCCTTGGCCCGGTGTTTCATCGTAGATAGTTATGACGGGCGTATACACGCCAGGGGGCAAAGGCTTTGCCTTAGCAGTACAGATCTTGGTTGATGACATCGCTATTAATTACTCGAGTATTGAATTCGGTATTCGAGTAGCAGGACGGGACTTCGTTTGAGTGTTCAAAGTAAAGGGAATTGCGAGTAATAGTAGCTCCAGCGGAAATTCATATCGCACATCAGCCCACTCATCAGGATAACCAGTTGCCATCTTTTGTCACGTCGGAGTGAGTTGCGCAATGTTACAGGCATGCTTTGAATCAGTCGCCGGCGTGCATAGCGGCGTAAACAAAAGAGCCACCTTGCTGTCCGGTCCCCAGTCCTGACCCACGCCGGCCCTGATGCCGATCTCGAGAGCAGGCCTTCCTCTTATTATACTATCAAGTTCTGAGCATGTGGTCTCGAGACGAGGCTGAATGGGTCGATAGTAGGCAAGAACGGTCAAACTAAATTTTTGAAGACCAATCGGGAGACTGTGTCATACTTTTGAGCCCAGTCATTGGACTTGGCGGTCTCGCGACAGGGGAATATGATTTCGGTCTAGTCCGCAAGATTAGACTTGGTTCATGGTGCCATCAGCTGACCGGACATCGTTGCGCGGCTCGAGAGACTTGGTGGACAACGTTCCGTAAGCCGGCTATTCGGTGGACTTGGCCGGTATGGGTCTCGTGTAGTAAGATGCCCAGACTACAGCCTGGTATGGGCGAAGGCGCGGAAATACAGCCTGGGCCAGAGGAATGCCTGCGGATTGATGGATTCGACTTGGTAAATTGACATGGAAATGGGTGGACCATGTGGTATTATTGGCTAGTGACAGGTATTTGCGACTGCGATAGTAGCTCGCAACAAGCACTACGTCTCAAAACTCCTTTTTCTTAGTTTAAGCCTTAGCCTACTCATGGCTTGAGACTTTTTTTTTTTTTTTTTTCCTTTTTTTCTTTTTTCTTGACTTCCTCTAAAATTAAGGACGAACTGATCATAGCTGCCAAAGCATAGGGCAAACGATGACTGAAGCAACAGTCCTTAAGATGGAATACGCAAGGTGCGCTCAAGTCATTGAGTCGTACTCGCCCTAGAGCCCAGGTGAATATACCCATAGATTGGGAGAGATTGGCCTCAAGATCTCAACGGTAATATCAGGCTGCCTGACCTTTGGCTCCTCGAAATTGCAGGACTCGCCCTGGATGTTAGACGAGGAGGTTACACAGCTCGAAACTCATTAAGAAAGGCAATGACTGCGGGATCAATATTTGTGCAAGCGCTGCTTCGAGAATCTTCAATAGCCGTGATGATCAATAATTCAGGATACCGTGTACATACACTCGAATTTGTTCTTTCTTCTGCACTCTTTTTACAATGGATGTAAGGGTACGTAGTGTCCTGGATTTCCCTTCGTCTGCCAAGTGCCAGTAACGTTGAGGAGACTTTCACGTGCCTTTAGATTTACACACCATCCAATGAAATCGAACATCCCATTTCATACGAAATCCATTCTAAAGAGCGCGACTAAACTTACAAATGCAGTCGAGAAGATACGCGTAGTTCAGTGGCAACGGCAAGTAGGGTAGCATTGTACTGCTGCTAGTCCTCCCGCAAATTGAGGCTCCGCGACTACATTCAACGGTCTTGAAGGCCGCGACTCGCCACTCTCACGTTGCCCAATCAAATCAACTTATCCAAGAATTGATTCGAAATTCCATGCTACAAGGTTAACCCACATTCCCATGCCTCTGGAGTGAACCCCGTGAGACTGTGGGGCAAGTGATAGTCTCTGCCAAGACCGGCGTTTCACGCCGTAGCGTATATTGAAGAGGAGAAGATATTTGGGGATTGGGATATGACTGGACAATTACCCCCCTAATCCTTGAAAACCCCCTCACTCTATGACCCCGGGTTTGTGGAGGTAGTCTTGGCGGGGATTGTCGAATGCATGGGCAATGCAGGAGAGTCATGCGGCCTCCACCGATGGACGGAGTATAAAAGGTCTTTGAGTCGAACCCAGTGTGTATGATCTTTACCACTCACTTCTCAGTCCAGTAAAAGCCTCTCTCAAGTAGCATACGCAGCTTCTCTGGACAAAGATGACTTCCACGAAAGACGGCGAGGTCCCGAAGGAGACTCGTCCCGAGCAGATCGAGCGTTATGAATCTCACGTCGACGAGGAGAATCTCAAGCAGGATACCCGCGTTGTTGATGAGTTTGGTGCCCACACCAAGACAGACCCAGCCGAGATCGCCCTTGTCCGCAGGATGGACATGTTCATTCTTGTAAGTGGCCACCCGCGTCCCAGTAGACCTCTTGGAAACCAGCAACAAGCAGCTGACATGTTCATAGCCACTTCTTTGGATCATGTACTTCTTCAACTTCCTCGACCGAAACGCCATCGCCAATGGACGACTAAACGGTATGGATGTCGACCTTGGGCTCAAGAACAACGAGTTCCAGACACTCATCTCGATCCTCTTCGTCGGTTACATCGCCGGTCAGATTCCTTCCAACATGATCCTCACCAAAGTGCGCCCCTCGCTGTACATGGCTGGTTTCATGGTCGCTTGGTCGATCGTCACCCTCTTTGCCTACAAGGCTCGCAACTTTACCGACATGCTCGTATTGCGTTTCTTCCTTGGTATCGTTGAAGCTCCGGTAGGTGATTTTTCCCATCTGGAGTAGCTTCTCCCGCCTGCATTGTATGCTAAACTCTTGACAGTTCTATCCAGGTGCCGTGTACGTTCTCTCCATGCTCTACACCCGCAAAGAGCTTGCTTCCCGCATGGCCATCTTCTACTCCGGCAACATCGCAGCGTCGTCCTTTTCCGGCCTTGTAGCCGCCGCTATCTTCGAGATGGACGGCCTTATGGGCATTGAAGGGTGGCGGTGGATGTTCATCATTCAGGGAGCACTGTCTCTCGCCATAGCCTTACCTGCATTTTACATCCTTCCCGATAGCCCCCTCAAGACACGCTGGCTGTCTCCTGAGCAACGCCAGCTCGCACATAACCGTATTGTCCGGGATACTACGAACCGTGGAGAGGAGGCCGACGTTTCTATCTGGAAGGGTTTCAGGCAGGCTTGCATGGATTGGCGCACCTGGGCCTTCTGCCTCATGGCCAACCTTCACTTCACCACCACCGGCTTCAAGAATCTTCTTCCCACCGTGATCAACACATTTGGTTACGGCCGCGTGAGGACTCTTGGCTTGACCTGCCCACCTTACATCCTGTCCGGTGTTGTCACTATCCTCGCGTCATGGAGCTCTGGTCGCCGTAACGAGCGCTGCTTCCATGTCATCGGCTGCAAGATCTTCACGATCATCGGCTTCACTATCTGCGTTTCGACCCTCAACATCGCAGCTCGCTACGTCGGCATCATGATCTTCGTCGGCGCGACCTACGGTGTCAACAACCTGACCCTCGGTTGGGCTTCAAGCGTTATGGGCGAGACGAACCAGAAGCGCGCCATTGTCATTGCCATCTGCAACGTTGCTGGAAATCTCGCATCGGTGTACTCACCTTACCTATGGCCTGACAGCGACGCTCCCCGTTACGTGATCGCCATGACTTCGAGCGTCGCGTTTTCAATTGGTGTTATCTGCGTTGCCCTGTTCGTTAGGTTCATGCTTAGGCGTATCAACAAGAAGATGAGGGAGGAGAACCCCGATGAGGTGAACTTTTATGTTACTTAATCAGTAGGATAGAGACGGTCTGAAGCTAAAGACGGGAGTTTGTTTGCATATGAAATGATACAAGCAAGAGTTGGAGTTGCGTACTGAGCGAATAGAAACACATGCTCTAGATACAGCAAATGAACGGCCTAGTCATCAGGAATACATTACCTATGCTAATGGTGAAAGTCATGTTTTCCGGATAGTAGAGAAGGCATATTGCACGCTGGCTAATATCCAGTTTCTGCACTGGAATAGACTTCTTGCTAATCGGAATAGAGTGTCGCGTTGTACAATACGCTTATCGAGATTTGTCTGACTCAGACTTCTCAAACGAAGCTTTTGAAAGTGTTAATATCTGATTCTGCGGAGAAAGTGTTGGGCATAATTAGTAGAATTTCTTGACTCACTCTGGAATCTGTAAGCCTCATTCCGCCCGCATCGAACACCAGTACGGGGACCCAATCACGCCATGCCTTGCACGAGCACCTGGGCCAGTAACATGAGCACCACAGGCTCAGTCCTGGAAGCAATCCTGCATGTCGCGACTACGCTATGGAGAATTCAGGGACGGCTCGGGATCCCGGAAGCGATCGGCCTCTTCAGCCCTCCAGATCTGGCTTGGTGTCAGCTCTGCGAGTTTGGCTATCTAGCAATCATCATGCTAATCCTGGCAATGAACCATCCAAAATTCAGGTGGAATTGTAAGAATGGAATGAAACCGAAGCCCGGTGAAATACGCAGACATTGGATGTTTTCACTTCGTCTCACGATCGGAGTCTGGTTTTGGATGATTTTGGTATGACCCACCTTGTGCCACGGGATTGTGAAGGCATTGGAAGCGCTAACTCATCGTCCAGCTCCGAGCCCTCGAGTCGGCTCAATGTTCATTGGGAAAGTGAGAAACCGAACGATACGCTGTCTGAGAAGGCCGGGACAGCCCATGCACGGACACGGCCCGAGCTACAAGTAGATCGTAGCTCAATAGTCTCACTGCAAGAAGCCTCGGCCACTGGGTTCACTTTTCTAAACACAGCGGACCACACATCCCTGGTAGCATAGAGCAATTGAAGAGTGTCATGCTGAAGTGGCGATTGATATGGCAGTAGCGAAGGAGGATATAGGACACTGGCGGTCGCGCAATCAAGTCCAAAGGGCAAATCAACAGAAGGTATGCAGCCTCGTGCTCTTGAATTCTGTATTGGTGATGATAATAATAATAACGTATTGCTCGGTGGCTGTGCGGCGAATTAAGCTCGGAATCCTGGCTTGAGGCAACCAGTGTGGCCACAAATCCTAACCGGAGGCGTGCTCCAAAAAAAAAGGCTCATGTCCTCTTGGAGGCCTACGAGATGGACCAACACGATTGTGTCGGCGACTGCGATATATCAGTCTAACAGACGGGTTGTGGGGAACTAAGGAGGACATGCCGAAGTCTTACAAGTTTCATCAGATGCCAAGTCTCGACTATGCGATTTCGCAACTATCTTGATAGGAAATTGATAGTGTGAACAAGTACCCCCATACTGCCCTAATACGGCCGCTCGCGCCCACCCTCGGCTCAATTGCCGTCAGAGCCGTGCACGTGGGGGATTTAAGCATCATTATTGGATTTTTCCAACTTTGATGACTTTTGGGCGAATCATAAGTTCGCTGACTTCCTAACGCAGTAATAGAGCATGCGAGGACTAGACCGCAGACGAACGCTCCGGTCTCACGACTAGATGTTAATGGGAAACATCCCCGGAGGCCTCGTGTTGATCGTTTGCTACGCCTGCCATGCTCAAACAATTTTTTCTTGCCTCTGGCCCTTGCACCTTGCATGCTTCAGATAGTGTCTCGGCCAGTTCCGCTATGGAACCCTCGATGAGGCCTCCTCGAGTCTATTCACTGCACCGACCCAAGCTTGCTCTAGGAGGCCTCGTTGGAAGATGAGCAACACGTGGTCCGATATGGTTTATTTCCATGTCACACGCAAACTCTATATATTTTCGGCGTCCGAGTCCACAAAGAAAAAGCTGGTAGTCTCCTCGCCAGAAGTTTTCTGCACCTTTGTGCGAACCAAGTTCTCTTATTCTTGGTGATTGTCGTTCAATTTTCCAGCGACCAAGAACTGTTCTGCGATCAACATGTATCTCACAGAATACAACTACGTCTTTGGCATTGGCACATGCTTTGCCTTGCTGGAGGCCTACAACAATGGCGCCAGTAAGTCAAGCCACCTAGCCCGCTGGGGCTTCATCTCAGTACTAACACTCCTCCAGACGATGTCGCCAATGCCTGGGCTACCAGTGTCTCTTCGAGGTCCATCTCCTACCGATGGGCCATGATTCTCGGCACCATCTTCGAGATGGTCGGAGCCATCACCGTCGGCGCCCGCACAGCTGACACGATCAAGAACGGCATCATTCCCAACGAGGGCTTCGACGGCAACGCCTCCGTCCAGCTCCTCGCCTTCGCCTGCGCCTCCGCCGGTGCCTCTATCTGGGTCATGTGGTGTACTCGCAACTCTGCTCACGTATCGTCCACATACTCCCTTATCTCCTCGCTTGCTGGTGTCGGTGTTGCCACTGTCGGAGGCAGCGGTGTCCAGTGGGGATGGAACGGCGGTAAGGGACTGGGTGCTATCTTTGCTGGCCTCGCAATGGCACCCGCTTGTTCTGCTGTGGCTGGTGCTTTGATCTTTTCACTGATCAAGTACGTCGTGCACATCCGCAGGAACCCCGTGCCGTGGGCTGTTTGGACATCTCCCTGCTTCTTCCTCATCGCTGGTACCATCTGCACGCTCTCTATCGTCTACAAGGGCTCTCCCCGACTGGGACTTGCCGACAGGGAGCCTTGGTTCATCGCAGCTGTTACTCTTGGTGCCGGCTTTGGACTGTTCTTCCTCTCGGCCATCTTCTTTGTCCCCTATGTTCACTCCAAAGTCATCAAGAAGGACCCTACTGTCAGGATCTGGGATATTTTCCAAGGTCCCTTGCTGTTCCGACGCCAGCCCCCTGCTGATGCCTCAGAGGCTCGGGTCCCAAACTATGCTGTGGTGCAGCACGATGATGACGACGAAGACGAGGCCGCTGCCACCAACGTTGTCGACAACAGCCAGCCGCAGAAGCGCGAGAACGGATCCTCTGACAACGACATCAATGTCGCCCCCAGGAAAGACGCCGAGAAGGGTCTTAACCTCGCCGAGTACAACCAAACCGACTACAAGGCTCTCGTAAAGCGCAATGAGGAGCGCTTCCACGCAAAGCTAAGGAAGAAGCGTGGTCCACTCGGCTGGGCCATGCGCACATGCCATGCTAACCAGTACGGCCCTGGAGCGATCTACGAGAGGCAGAACATGATGACATTCTTCAAGCGCATCCCTGCCATGATCACCGTCGCTCTTCTGTATGGTGTCAGCTACGACATCCACGCTGCTCAGACTGGTATCGCCGGCACCCCTGAAGGTATGCGCATGGAGCGCGTCTACGACAAGGCAAAGAAGTACCCCAACGAGGTCGAGCACCTGTACTCCTTTGTACAGATCATCACCGCTTGTACCGCATCTTTTGCTCATGGTGCTAACGATGTTGGTAACGCTGTTGGCCCTTGGGCTGCCATGTATGCTGCATGGTCGACTAGCAGGCCCACCGAGGGCGAGGCGCCTGTCCCGCTGTGGCAGTTGGCTGTCATGTCTGGTACTATCTCTGTCGGCTTGATCACATACGGTTACAACATTATGAAGGGTAAGTTGAAGTTCCCTTCTCACATATTGAGCGCTGCTAACACTATCTAGTTATGGGCAACAAGATTACCTACCACTCCCCCAGCCGTGGATCCTCGATGGAGATGGGCGCCGCCATCACCGTGCTTGTCTTCTCCCAGTACTCGCTACCCGTCTCGACCTCGATGTGTATCACTGGCGCCACGGTTGGCGTTGGTCTTTGCAACGGAAGCTTCAGGGCCGTAAACTGGCAGCGTGTGGGTCTCTTGGTCTTCTCCTGGATCATGACCATCCCCATTGCCGGTCTTATTGGTGGTTGTCTGATGGGACTGATTCTCAACGCCCCTCACTTTGGTAACGGATATTAGATGCTCTGGAATTTGTTCCTGCACGGTTGCTAGATACGATACATGGGAGACTACACAGACACTCCCCGGTTGGTGGTGAGGATGGAAGTGGCACCTAGATTGAGCACATGGGTGTAGACTGATCCTCTCTGAATATTTGATTGCATTTTCGAAAACCCCGGTTCTCTCGAAATCTTTCTGAGCAAATTTGCCAAGGAATCCACCATCAGTGATGAACCTTATATGGTCGTTGCCAACCTTAACGATATGGTAAGGGTGGTACAGTAAGGGCCAGCTTAAATACGCTTGAGTAACCCCGTAAAAAATTAGAATCCTACTAGGTTATGCAACGTAGTTAAGGCATTAGGGACATGTCGAGCTTGATCAATCGTCTCTGTTCAGATGCTGGAGTTGTCTCCCAGCTCGTGTAAGTCGGTTCGCGGCCCGGCTGCACCAAAGTGGACCCCGGCCAGGGCTCGAAAGCTTCAATCCCGTCGACCCTCAAACTTGGATTCAGAACCGTCATCATCTCAACATCAATGGTCCTCGACCCAACATGACGGCCGCACTCGCGAGCCGCGCGGCCAGAATCCGACATGCCAACGCCTTGCTGCCTATACAACACATTGCGAAGCCTCCAGGTCTAGCGACACGCCCCCAGTCGCGCCTGCAAAGCACCAACCACAACCACAACCACTTCGTCACCCGCCAAGATTCCTCCCCCTACGATGACGACCCATCCTACTGCGGCATGGAATTCTCCTTCGCCGCGAAAGACAACTTCGCGACACGCGACCTCCCAACGCAATGCGCCTCCAAGATCCTCGGCAACTACCCCTCGCCCATCGAAGCGACGATAGTCAAGCAGCTGCGCAGTCACGGCGGACGATTGGTGGGCAAGACAAACATGGATGAGTTTGGCATGGGGTCGCATTCGTATTACTCTGCGCATGGACCGGTCCGGAATCCGCTTGATGAGACCTTGTCGGCTGGTGGAAGCTCTGGTGGGAGTGCCGTGGCCGTCGCTCTTGGAGATGCGGACG
Organism: Cordia subcordata; assembly: GCA_028554755.1. Taxonomy (NCBI): domain Eukaryota; kingdom Viridiplantae; phylum Streptophyta; class Magnoliopsida; order Boraginales; family Cordiaceae; genus Cordia; species Cordia subcordata. Next base: position 38,153 of record JAPTOF010000055.1, read on the forward strand.
TTGCACTAGGGACGGACACTGGCGGTTCGATCAGACTACCCGCCGCGTACACGGGCTGTGTTGGGTACAAGCCGAGCTATGGGATGCTTTCAAGGTACGGCGTCGTGCCATACGCGAATTCCCTAGACACAGTTGGGTTTCTGAGTAAGACGGCCAAGTTCCTATGCGACGGCATCTTCCCTATGCAGGGACTCAATGAGCATGGACGCGATCTGCTAGACCCAACGTCATTATCCGAAAAGTCGCGAAGGCGGTGCAACGACGCGCAACTGCAGAAGCTGGGCGACCTTACGCAGATTACTGTTGGAATTCCAAGTGAATACAACATCGAGGAGCTCGATCCCGCGATCCGAGCTGCCTGGACAGCTAGCGCCATGGCGCTTGCAGAGAAGGGTGTCAACATCGTCCCAGTCTCACTGCCGAGGACAAAGGAGGCGTTGAGCGCATACTACGTCTTAGCACCAGCCGAGGCCTCATCCAACCTTGCAAAGTACGATGGTGTACGTTACGGTGTGCGCAGCGAGGAGAGCGACGCGGCCGGCGAGACACTATACTCCGAGACGCGAGGCAATGGGTTCGGCGGGGAGGTCAAACGGCGTATCTTGCTCGGAACGTACAGTCTCAGTTCTGAAGCTATGGACAACTATTTCATCCAAGCGCAGAAAGTAAGACGGTTGGTACAGAGGGACTTTGATCGTGTCTTTAGACTTCCAAATCCGCTCTACGAGGCTGAGCCTTTCGATCTGAGCGACATGGCCGAGACTACCGGCTTAGAGGACAAGCGAGGTCCGGCACAGATCGACTTTCTGCTGTGTCCCACGGCACCAACGTTCCCGCCCAAGCTCAGCGACATTGAGGCGCAGAGCAGTGTGGATAGCTACATGAACGATGTTTTCACGGTGCCAGCGAGCTTGGCTGGATTGCCAGCTGTGAGTGTGCCAGCAAGGACGGAAGGGAAGCTGCCAGCTGGTATGCAGCTGATAGCACAGTACTGGGATGACCATAGGTTGTTGCAGATGGCTCAGCAGGTGGAGGAGTTGATGGCGCCATGAAAGGCTTTTGTCACGATTGTATGTAAATCTACTGTAACATATACAGGACGTCGCATTGGCGCGACAAGTTGGCCAACTTCTTCTGTACCTAAGTACTCCGTGATGCTTGGATCCTTTGTTGGATATCTCGCGGCTGCGGGATCTGAGTGTCGGGACGCCTCGTGGCCTCGTGGACTGCCGCCGTCGGTTGCGCATTGAGAGTTCTCTCGCGGAAGGGCTCTGAGCGATTTGCGCCGCTGACTGAGCCGAAGGGTACTGTCGTTGTTTGCACTGGAAAGCTGATCTTCAGACTTTTCAAGGCGATCGACTGCGCGTTCTCGGCCGCTCCTCATCCACATCCATTTCCTCCTTAACCTCGACCTCACCCTCGCTCGCGTCGCCATTGACCTGCTCTCCATTCGTAGCATCCTCATCACTCTCTTCCAGCAGATCCTCAATATCACCCAATGGGCTCACTCGCGGCTCCAACACCTCCAATTCTTCCAAGATCTCCCTCTTCGTAATCATCTTGAAACTGGTCGCGCAAACACGTTCCTTCGTTAAGAGCTCATCCACGAACTCATCCATGTACGTCAACGAAGTCCCCACGCGCTTCTTTCTTCTCAACTTCCTCTTATCCGCAAGGAAGGGTTCTAACATCTCGTAAACCTCTTTCGAAGCTCTCGTCATACGCACGTAGAACACAGCCAGTGCCCGCAAGTATTTAAAGTTCTCGCCGCCATGTTGTAGATATTCCTGTATAACCTCATCGCTAGGTCCCAGCTCTAACAACTTGAAGGCAAGACACAAGAAGGGACTGGGCTTCTGCTCCATACCGAGCGTACCGGCGATGAAGCTGACGTGCTCGACGACGCGATCGATGATGTCGGCTTCGTTGACAGCGAAACATTGCTCTTTGTAGAAGTACGAGTCGACGATGCGGTCCATGACGGCCTTTTCCATGATCTTGGCGGGGTTGACGCCGTTCGGGGCGAGGGCTGCGGAGGAGCCGCGCTCGTCGCGAAAGCGGCGCGCGTCGGCCTGAACGGTTTCGGACTGTTGTGCCATATTGTGCGACTGGCGAGGGAACGAGGCTGGTCGTGATGTGGTTTATAGTAGAGGTGGGGTGTGACGTTGGCGGTTGGCATGCGTGAGGTTCTGGATAAATTTAGGACGATAAGATTGTTGCTGGGCCGACGGGGCGGATGTCAACACTCTCACATGCTTTATGCTCTACGCCGGCCAACTTCATGCGCAACTCAATTCTCCACGCCGCATCAATTACTTCTCAACATTATTGCTATCATCATCCATCATCGAATTCGCTCCAGCTCTATTGCTATCGAACATCATATCGTCAATTGCGACCATGCGTCGCGTCTTGCTCACGCCATCACAAGTCTCCGTGCTGGTCACGAGCCTCGTCGGTAAGCCGCATTCCAAACCCTCGCACAAGAATTGTATCAGACTAACAAACATTCTTCTCTCCCAAATAGTCATTTCTTGCACAGTCGCGCTCTTTCTGAGCGGTTACGTAATCCAGCAACGAACGTTGCGCGACCTTCGATCCGCGATTAAGCCGCGAACTCCAAGGCCCAGGCCCGCGCCACAACCGCAGTTTTACCTGCCGCAGCAGTTTCGAAAGACGAGGACGCTCGAAGATGGGACGATTGTAGATGTTGAGGAGGGGCAGGAGGAGGGTCCACTAGTGGCGCAAGAGGAGGAAGTGCGGAATGTACCAGATGAGCAGGTTGTCGAAGTTGAAATTACTCACCCCGACGTTGGCATCGAACCACAGCAGCTGGTTCACAACGAGGAAGGAAATACTGAGAAGAAGGGCTCAGGGGAAGCTTCAAGTGCACAGATCGCTATGATGGAAGCCTTGCAATCACAATCAGCACAGAAGTCATGGGCAGTGGAACATACGGATCCGCTGGCTAATAGCAAGGTGCCAGTCTCGAGGGCGGAAAGGAGGAGACTTATAAAAGACGAGATACATAGATTGTCGACTGGGAACGAGAAGGTTTACTATCAACGAAGGCTATGGTAGGTCGGATATCAGCTGCTCATAACAAAACAAGACTCTCTAGCTTTGCTCCCATCTTTGCGTCCACATGTGTGTTTTTGAGAGACATCTCAGGGAATACGTGCTTTAGCACTGTTACTACACCATCCCAAATTTCAGGAAAACTTTTGCAAGACCTTCAAGCCACATCCCCAGAAGAGAAACTAGAAATTGTTAAACCGTGGCGCGTATCTAGGTCAATCGTTTCTGTTGGACCCAACCACTCTAACCACTCTGAATCGGCGGAAAGGCCGACGTAAGAAGCCGCAGGGTGGTTTGTGTAATGAGTAAAATGGCAATCATACAACCCAAAATCTGGTAGGCGCAGGTCGCTTATTGCGTCACTTCCGTCCATACACTTGAGCATATTGGTGTCCACGATGAACTCAGGTGCTTTATAGGTGATCCTCGTCTGAGCTAAAAGAGCACCAAGCAAAAGCTGTGGCTCATCGCCCAAGGTAGCCTGTTGGCCGGAGCTGTATGCATTTGCGCGATCCCAAATTAGGCGAGAACCATGGGTGTCGCCATGCAAATGTCGCATTGAGCCGAGCTCTGCAAGAATCTCACATCGATTCGTGTTCGAAAATTCCGGCTCGGATATCCCGAGATTTACGACACCTGTACTGCGTGTCATCTGATTCGATACGTGGTCGAAGAGGTCCCAAAATGTGGGCTTTCTGGTGCTATCCCCTATATTCTTGGGGACAGACTTGACAAATGCGTCCGTCATAATCTTCAAGATGCTGAGCTGGAGACCCTCATATGCTGACTCATTTTGGATCAGCCTGGTGGCGTTTTGAAATACGACGCTGTATGGGTGTCTCGGTCCAAGCGATGAGCGGTAAAGCTCGCTAATATACTTCACCAAGTGACGAGCAAGAGCAGCGTGATCGATGATGACGTTTCCGGTGCCCAATATGCTGAAAATATTGAGGAAAACTCCATCCGGATCTTGAGAGATATCTTTGCGCATCTCCTGGCAAGCTCTATGCATGAGCTGCCACCCACCGTTGTCTGTAACATCTCGTAGGTCAAATTCAAACAAAGCGTAGTAAATCATCCATGGCGATCTCGGTATGTCCGCAAAGCTCCATCGCATGTGTGTGCTGTCGAAAGATTCTAGAGCATGTATGGATAGCTCCATAAAACCACTATCATCCCCATTTCGAAAGGCTCTTGGGATGGCACAGTCGACGACAGCGAACCCGCGTTGGGGCAGAAAGTTGTCGGTCCAATGGTCAATCACAGACTTTCTTGGAGAAGTCTGCTGAAGTTTGGCCTTAAGATGTGGGTGGTCATCCAGATATCTTTGCAGTTTTGCCGTAGTGATGTTCTCGCCCCACCGGTACAGCTCGACAGGCTTTCCAGCGGCTTTGCGAAAAGCTTTGATGCGTATCAGTGCTTCAGCTTCGTCAGCTTGAAGGAACTTAGTCACATTCCAAGCTTTGAACCGATATTTATACATCTTCTCCCTTGAAACTGATCAGAAAACGCGCAAACGTGAAGACGAGAGGGTTCCTAATAGCACTCACGTAGCCAGCAAATGGTGCTCTGTTGCCATGAAAGCTCGAATGGCTTTCAAACTCATACGATCTCGAATATATTTCTGAGAAATGAGTTCTTGGTGTTCAGACCAGTCTTTGTGTGTGAACCGACAAGGTTGGGGATGCCGCGCACTGCTAATGTTGGGCGTGTCCTGGTCTGGAACGTTGATGTCTCCTCCAAGGACCTGCTGACAACTTGGTGGAAAAGGATTCATGATGTACTCAATATGGAAGGGAAAAGTCTTTTTCAGCTAATGAATACAAATGCGAGAAATACTGGGGGTCGGAGGGGACACAACGCCTCTTATGCTTCCGGTGACGAGGCTGGAGCCGTTCTCGAAGTACAATGGACGATACACAACGAAAGTACGATGCATGAGCTGCGCCGGAGGCTGGGCTAACTTCTATGCACTCGAAGTACTCCTGGCCAATAGCTTTTGCGGGCTTTCAAAACCAACGTTGTGGTGGCTGCAGATCAGACCAATAGCAACAGAAGTACCAGCACACTGCTGCGGCCGCATTTGGGCCCGTTGACGATCTGCATTGAACAATGCTCTGGTTATCAAGGATGCCCCAAGAAAATATTCCGAATCACTCTACGAAGTACCGAACGTACTCTGTAGTGGGGGCGTGGGACACAAGCAGCAGCCGTGTTTCCGGCACTTGGCCACGGTGAGCGAAAGGTAGCTTGAAAGTGCCAATTGAAAAGAGACACCATACCCTCTTTCAATATATTCTTTCCATGAAGCTGGCTAGATGCGCCACGTGTGTCTCTGTTCTCGAAAAGACGCGCTGCACAACTCATGCATCTTAAGCGAGCAAAACAGACCCGCGCGTGCGACAGTCGACCACAATTTAGAGATTTTAGGGAGGAGTACTTGCTGATACTCATCACCCTGGAGCCCGATTCGAAATTTACTGGTTCTGCCTCCGCTTGGTAATGTGCGTCCACTGTCCATGTTCGTTGAGAGATGCGGACCGTAGATGCGCCCCGCGCTCAGCCCACGGCCGCCCCGTTCTTTGCTACCCCTGAGCACATCATGAGGACATATAAAGGCAAGAGAAATTCCATACTCGGCAAATAACCTTTTCAAGTCAGATTCCTTACATTGATCTCTTGTAAGTGTCATTGTTCGCTCCGCTTGCAGCGCATCGAGATAACCAACCCCGTTGAGCAACGTACGCCCAAACAAGTTGCCCCTAGGGACTCAAGGGACTGTAATTCACGAGCTACAATCCATAAGGATCACATAGTTTTCCACTTCATTGAGCTTCTGACCCTATGGGAACATGCTAAGTGGAGAGATTCTTTCCTACTATATTACCCTTGCGAGTACTGACCCGCCTAGCGTGGAGCGGTACTGCTGGGCTCTGTAAGATGCCTGTGGACTGTATCTGAGGGTGCTAGGCTCTGCAAGATTTTTCGTTTTTAAAAGGCTCACAGAGTACTACAATTCAGCTTTGTGTAATATTTGAGCTCGCGCAATGCAACATCGGAAAGACTCAGCCACTTGTACCATCTTCGGTCGCGAAGTCTATCACCGCGGCTCGCTGAATGCAGGTCGCCGACAGATGGTCGCCGACCAGAAGGGTCCACTGGGAAAGGGACTCTAGGCGAGTGTTAGGGATTGACCGGGATCATTCCCATTGCAGTAGGTATAAATACCACTCTTAGTGATGTTGGGGTATATCGGGCGACGATTTCATTGGCCATTATGCACGTGTTCGGGCAAGGTTGTGACCGAATCGACCCCTTGTTGCCCGAGTCCCCGATCGTGAAGTCGATGTCGTACTCTTAGTTTCACATTCGCTGCGTGTTCAATGATTTTTACCACTCATATGAGCTACTAGAATTCGCAATAAGTACCCCTACAATCCGCTTGAAAACGCAACTTTGGATTTCGCCCTATTTTAGACGGTTGATCTTACGGTCTCCTCTCCCAACCGCCAGGGTCCAACTAAAACCCACACTTGAGATGGTTTCGACCAAGATCGCAGCTGTCGCGCTCTTCGCTGGGCTCTTACCGCAGACTTTTGCGCAAGACGACGACGGCAAGGCAAAATTCACGTATCCAAATCAGGATAATGGCCGGTTGAAGTTTTACGACAATACCGAAGTCGTCGTGGCCTTCGAATGCCCGAAGGAAACAGTCGACCTGAGGCTATTTTGTAGGGACGAGGATGATAGCAAAAAAGTCGAAGAAGGTATGCGAATGTCTCCGCGCTCTTCTTTCTTCCAAAATGAAAGGCTCTAACACGTATTTCGCAGTCGCGCTGTTCAAGAACGTGGCTTGTGCAGATGAAGAGTACAAATTCCGAGTCGATTTCGACTACTACGCCTTTCGATGTTGGCTTAATATGAGAGACAACGACGGGAGCAAAGATATAGGTGTCAACAGCGCTGGTTTCGAGCTTTCTAGGACAGCGGCCGACCAGACGTTTGGACTAGACAGACCTACCGCTGTCTCGACTATAGCATCATCTTCGATACCATCATCGACCAAATCCTCGACTGAGAGCTCAACAGCCGACAGCCAACCTGGAGACGACTCTGCGTCGACCAACGTCAATGGTGGGTTGAGCACTGGAGCAAAAGCAGGCATCGGAGTTGGCGTGTCCCTCGGCGTTCTAGGTGTTGCAGCCTTGATAGTGGCATTTTGCATTGTGCGGCGGAGAAAACAGCGAGGCGCAGCGAGCAACGAAGACTCGAGCTATGCACCCCGGCCAAATATTGGAAGCGAAATGGATGCAAGCGAGAGATTACATACGCCGGCTCGAGAGCCAGAGAAATATTTGCATCATGATGGGGCACCATATTTCGGAAACACGAACCACGCACCACCGAGCGAATTGGCGGACACTGGGAGGCAACATCATGAGTTGCCGTAGGAAGCAACGTTCGCAAATCGACATGCAGCTTGAATATACGATAATGAGTACACGCTGTCGGAGTTTATCAACAGGATCAAACTGGTTCATTCAGGAGAGCGAGTCTGTTGGAGGTGTGTCTCCGTGTGTTACTATTTGACCGATCAATTAGAGGCTGAACATATCTCATCTCCAGATAATACCTTGAGAGAGTAGGAGACGTGGAACAAGCTAACACAAAGAGTGACGCTTGGCGGTATAAAAGCAGCAGCAGAGCCTAAACAAGACCTTTAATGAGACAGCTGGCAGAGCAGTATCGCACGGAAAAGCGAGTTCGCGTTCGCTTTGCTTCAAAGTTGAGAACCTTCACGCGGGGAAAACAATCACTTCTCGACAACAAGCAAAAGCGTTTCCTACCTCCTTCACATTCAGGGGTTCAGGGGCTAGCCTCAAGAGGTCGGAAGATGGGGGCGACTGCATGAAGAGCTTACCCTGCACCATCAACGCAGTACGGGAACCTTGCTTGTTGTGCCTCCGCAAACATATTGCGCATCACTATTTGCTTCACTATAATTGCATCTACATTGACTGTCTGGCAATGGAAGGCGCTATTTGACTTCAAGTAAAGTGCAACACCGTGCAATGTAATGTTAGAGTATTGGTGCTAGAGTTGTAGGACGTGGCGGGGCATCAGGTGGCTGCCGCCCGGTCCACCTACCAGTGCCGGCGAACATCTCAGGCTATAACAAGGCTGGCCCCGCCACGTCCGGACGCAGGGTACCTGGATTCCAAAAATATTGTCATTGCGTCCAACAAACAAACTTCAAGCACGCCCAAACAACAACTTGTTCGAGCATCGACCACGGCAAATTTCAGTTCGAAAATCACATCGGCATCAAACCCGTCGCGAGAAGCTTCGAGTGTTTTCTATCAAGCGCAAGCTTTAGGTTTCACCAAGCTCCAACCCATCCGAGTTCAGCGCGTTCAAGCCAGCGTCACACACACCATGTCGGATCACGAGTTTGGAGGTCAGTCTCTTCTTTGTCCCGTCGCGTCTGCGCGCACTTGCTGCAACACCTTCTCCCTTCAACGAAAGTATTCTTGATGAAGCTTGAGCTTGCGGTCTGGCAGGAGCCAGCAGCCGTGCGTGACGCGACCTCGCGCATCCGATGTTGACGCCCTGCTGGACACGCATCGGACGGTCATCTCACGTTCATCTCATCTTGAACATCACCGCTCCCTTTTCCCACTTTACACTTATCGCGTTCGTTGGAGGATTTATAATCGCTTTTGCCTCGTGGGTGGTTGAGTTTCAACGGCCAAGTGCGCCTTGCGAAAGCTCATCATGGCTCACGTCAGCAACCAAGACAAGTACTGGGCGAATTTCCACCTCGGACCCTGTTCGCTAGCTTTGATCAGTGTGGCTTATTCCACATGCTAACGACCTACCAGGTAACGATGACTTGTCTCTGCCAAAAGGTACGTACATGTGTGCTTGCGGGCGGCCACGCCGAGCCACACACCCAGTCGGAGTTGTCTAAGATACTAAATTCGCAGCAACCGTACAAAAGATCGTGAGCGAGATTCTGCCCGCGTCGACAGGAGTTGGATTTGCCAAGGAAGCCCGAGACCTGCTCATAGAATGTTGCGTCGAGTTCATCACACTCATCTCCTCCGAGGCAAATGAGATCTCCGAGAAGGAAGCGAAGAAGACCATAGCGTGCGACCACATCACAAAGGCACTGGAGCAGCTTGGGTTCTCAGACTACGTGCCCATTGTTATGGAAGCTGCCGCTGAGCACAAGGAGGTGCAAAAGGTTTGTCTTTTATCTTGACTCTCTCAAAGCTAGGAGACCCCGGCTGACCGCTTGAACAGGGCCGAGAGAAGAAGCAAGATAAGTTTGCAAACAGTGGTATGAGTATGGAGGAGCTCGCGCGGTTGCAGGAAGAGCAATTTGCGCAGGCCAGGGAGCGACATGGATGAGGTTACAACTGGAATTGTAACAACTCGTATTCGGTATGGGTATAATGGTTAGAGATCTCTGTTTGCATCGTCGGGCGTTCACACAGGCTTTCCGCGCTTGAGGGAGGTAGACAAGGCGCAATACAAGCTTGCTTTACTGGTTCCAATCTCTCCCACGCCACATTATTTTGGAGGATGCCGGTGGAACTTGACAAACAGATGTTTTGCTGAAGGGATCAAGCAATAAGGTACGGGGGTATGTATGTTGCTGACACCTGGCAGAGTCATTCGGGAGGCAGTCACATTTATAGCTGTGGTGCTGCTGTAAAGGCGCGCTATTCGCTGATTGACTTATTGTGACACCTATTGACGTAACCCCCCGCTATAAGGCACCGACATCTCTGAACATTTTGCGATACAACAGCCGCCAGCAGCACCACCAGCACCTCAACGTACCGGCCCAATCCACCTACGCATACGCTTTTCCCCCTTATCAAACATCTTCTCCGGCTTCACCTCCATCATAGGCCGACGCAAGCGAGACCGCCACGGGCAACCGCAGCAGCGCAAAGGCGGAAAGGGACCCCGCCTCCCGCGCTGGCTCGCCCGCAAAATGGGCCAAGACGAATCCCGCCCCATCGACGACAGCGTCGAGCCCGAGACCCTGACTGAGCGCAGCCTCGAGGCTGTCGCTGAGTACATCAAAAATGGCAAGGCCAAGAAGATAGCTGTGATGACGGGCGCGGGTATCTCTACGGCTGCTGGCAGTACGTCTCGTTTGTGCTCCGACCATGTTAAGGATATAGCTGACTTGCAAAGTCCCTGATTTCAGGTCACCCGGTACAGGTCTATATGCCAATCTAGCGAGGCTGAACCTCCCTCACGCCGAAGCCGTTTTCGATATATCATATTTCCGCTCGAACCCCGAACCCTTCTACGTCCTTGCGCGAGAGCTCTATCCAGGCAAATTCCACCCCACGATATCACACGCCTTCATTGCCCTGTTAGCCGAGAAGGGACTTCTCGATACTCTATTCACGCAGAACATTGATTGTCTAGAGCGCAGGGCTGGAGTACCCGACGAGAAGGTGGTGGAGGCACATGGCAGTTTCGCCACGCAACGGTGTATCGACTGTAAAAAGGAGTATGACGCCCAGAAAATGATTGAGCACGTTGATAGAGGCGCTGTACCGAGGTGCGAGGATGAGGGATGTCAGGGGCTGGTCAAGCCGGATATTGTCTTCTTCGGAGAATCCCTACCAAAGGAATTTGATCGCAAAGCATTCCGTGTTGGCATTGCAGACTTGGTCCTCGTGATAGGAACCAGTCTATCCGTGTACCCCTTCGCTGCTTTGCCTGAGCAGGCTCAAGAGGGGAAACCGCGAGTATTATTCAACCTGGAGCGCGTTGGGAACATGGGCAGCCGTGCGGACGATGTGATACAACTAGGCGACTGTGACGCGGGTATCCGAAAATTGGCAGATGCGCTGGGCTGGCTACAGGAGCTCGAGCAGTACTGGGAAGGGGTGGTTGGCGAGAAAGAGGCGAAGAAACAGCGTGCATCGAGGCGACAGCACGATGAGGAGGTTGAGGATGAGGTGGACAAGCTTACCAAGGAGGTCGAGTCGGCACTTAACTTTGAAGAAGCTGTGAAACCCACTGAAGAGGTGGGGAAAGACTCTAAGCCAGCGGGAATTACATCAGTTACAAAGGAAGAGTCTGTGCCAAAGCTAGAAAACACAGAAAAGGTCGAGGAGTCGGACAGTAAAACACAGTCTGCGCAGCAGGAGAAAGACGAATCTGAGTCAGCTGAAGGCAGCGCACAGCTTGCAGAGCAGACGAAGGACGAATCTACAGGTGCTCAGAGTGAGCCTCAGGTTGAAGCGGATAAAGGAAGTAAAGCGCCCTCAAGTGCTGAGAAGGCGGCGTTATGATGGATCATTGCTTTCTTAGAGATATGGATCGAAATACAACTTTGAACAAAGTCATTCAATTCAACTAAGGCATTACCCACCCAAGAGACATCGCTTCCAAACTCAGATCAACATCTAAGCCACGATCACAACCCCCCTCTCAAAGCCCACTATCAATCTGCGGCGGTATGTTTTCTCCAGTCCAAGCACTCCATTCCCTACAAGTCTCCGCCACAGTGCTAGGAATCTTCATTCCCTTCACCTCTTCTTCGTTCGTCAAAAACTGAACGTAGAAGCCCGCACTCACGTGCCATGCGATGTGGCAGTGGAAGGGCCACACGCCTGGGTTTGCTGCAGCGTCGAACTGCATGACTAGTTGGCCGTTCCCTTGCACCTGGTAGACGTCTCGACGCTGGGGATTTGATGGGCGGACTGGTTTGCCGTCCCATGAGTCCAAGCCTGCGCCCTCGTAGAGGATGTACATGTTGAAGCCGTGGATGTGCATTGGGTGGCTAGCGGGTATTAGTATAAAGCAGAGAAGCATCGGGAGCAAACTTACGCGACAGGTGTGTCGTTGATGACGGTTACTCTCACACTCTTTGCGTCCTTGGTCCTCCTGACATTCCACTCCTCCTCAAATGTGTGGTTGTTCAGGATACTCATCAGCAACGGCGGGCTATTATAATTGGCCCTAAAAGGCACACCATCAAAAGTCCACAGTAAGACACCGCTCTCGTTCACGTAGATCTTGGCTTCATATTCCAGAGTCAGGTCTGCCTCGGGAAGCGGTATCGGACACTTCGGCACCGTGATCTCCAAGTCGTCGTTCCTGCAGTTGTCATCTTTGACATCCCAAGGTTTTGACTTTGGCTCTTTCTTGTCATCAGCATCGTCGTAGTAGATCGCCGCCAAGGCATGCTCCCGGCCTTCGTTGACCAAAGAACAATGCGTGGAGATACTGCTACGCATCCAGTATGCCGTATCGTTGCCGCTGGCTTCGACGATAACATCGCTACGTTGGCCGATACCGAGAGTGACGACCTCTGTCTCGTACGGCTCCACCGTGACGAAGTCATTGGCGATGACTGTCATCTTGTGACCGTCGATTGAGAATCGCTGGAGGGCATCGGCTCCAGAGTTGATCAGACGCAGACGATGTTTCTTTCCCCGCTTGAATCTGAACTTGGAGATCCCGGCATCGCTGACACAAGGCGTGTCATCGTCTTCCGGCAGAGTAGAGCAGTCAAAGTTGTTCTTGCCGTTGATGAGGTTGTTGTCCGCTCTCACAGGCTCTGTGCCGTTACCCATGGTCTGTTGGACGAGCTCGAAGTAGTCTCTGTGAAACCAGTCTGACAGCATAATTGGTCCTAGGTCAATATCGTAGTCCTCGTCATTCGGTCCATGAATGACCATAGGTCCTACCAACCCACCAGCATACTGAGCAGAGTAATGAGAGTGATACCATGAACTGCCGTACATGTCGGCTTGGAAAAGGTAGGTGAAGCTTTTGCCAGGAGCAATAGGGCATTGGGTGACACCAGGAGAGCCATCCTCCCAAGGTCTGTCTTTCTGTAGAATGCCGTGCCAATGCAGAGCGAGGCCTTCTTCCGGGTTGGTAACGTTGTTGTGAACGGTGACTTCGATCATGTCGCCCCAGTTGGCTTCGATCGTAGGTCCAGGGAATGCGCCATTGACGAGGAGAACCGGACGTTCGTAGCCGTCTGGAGCTATGTAGTCATGACTGACCGTAAAGTCGTAGTGACGAGTGACTCCAGTGTTCGGGGTCTCTTCGTAGTAATTGGTCTGGGTGTCCATTGTGCTCCATGGACGGCCATTAGGGAGCGGGTTGCTGGTCAGAAAATGCGGCAAGGTCACGGCCGCAAGTGTCCCAAGGAGAGACTTTCTGTATATTTCTTAGGCGTTTGAACTTGCAGAACCGGGCATCAAGCTTACCCGTTCGTTCTCTCCTGTGGTAGACCACCAGATCGTCTCTGGATGTTGCGAGCAACGGAGCGACTCGGAGAGTTACCCATGATGCTGAAAACGAGCGTAAGTATCTTAAAGATAGATGATAGTTGGTTTTGTCCTGTCGAATGAATGAAGACAGAGCTGATAGCGAGGCATCAAGAGACTTGATATAGTTTCCAATCCCTAATAGGATTCGACTGTTAACGTGCTTCGCCGCAGAAAGACAAAAATATCTTTCTCATCTTCGTTCCTCCGACCGGTCAAATATCTTATGGCTGTGAGAAAAGCCACGAGGTCGCCAAAGGCGGATATCAAACAACCCTTTCACTAAACCAACAGATCAGCAACCCCTGTCCCCTACATAACCTGACCTCAATCTATTTGCCCCCGGTGACCCCAAAAGAAGGTGAGTACGAGGAATAAGATGATGTTGTCTGACCAGCGCCGAGAGTTGCTGCAGGGAGGTTGCCAGTCGAGGGCTGCCCACCGCCATGCTAGGGGTGGTGTGTTTGACTTCAACACGAAGGAAAAAGTAATATGGCTGCTTGCGGCAAGGCTGCATAAGATCGACAAAATCCCCGATAATTCTGCTCATTCGTCACTTGACTCGCCATCTTGATTCTTGGCACAACTTAGCCTGGGGGTTCAGGTTCGTGATACGAACGGCGATGCTAAGCTTTGTTGTTATTCAAGCCCTACGCCGTGTAAGCGGTAAGGCTCCATGGCTGCATCCTCGTGGCATACGGCAATGCACGAGAATAGCTGTATTCGCTGGCAAAAGCCATTTTAGTCAAGGAAAAGCAAAAGGCATGCAGGGACGTCCAACCAAACAGCTAGGAAGCGCAGGAGCTGTGAAACACGAGGCTGCCAGGTACGAACACTCCGAGCAGCGTGTTTGGGGGCAAGTCATCAACGGTGCCTTTTTCGACCGCCTTTGGCTCCTGCATACACGAGACTCCCATTAATTGCAATTTCCGACTAGCGAGGTCATCGCTACGTCGGGTAACCGTTGAGTCGTCAAAGATGCAGTCTTCGGCGCAATTTGTTGGTATCTTGGCCAATTGTCGGACTATAGTGATGATGCATCAAGCTGAGCATGGGATCCGACTAGCCGATTGACCAACATCTTACAGAAGCAAGCAGTGCGATCTTCGAGACGAACTTCAGCATGTCGCCCAGGCGACCGTGTTGAGCCCGCTGTCGATGAGTGCAGCTGGAGTGCAGCTGGGTTGATCGACGGCCCCCGACAGCTGGGTGGTCAGCAGCATGTCATGCGTACGACAACATTGCCGTGCTCGGATCAAGCCGAACCACTAGCCCGGTCATATACGTTTCTGACGTAGACCGTATATCGAAACCGATATATCCGAGTCATTCAGCACAAAACCATTGGGGACGGGGACTCAGCTGGACATGCAGCATTGCAGGAACAGCTGAGATGCTGCTCTTAGCGCCCAGCATTGTCGGAAGTCCAACCTCGCAATGCTCTCTCATTTCCGTTGGTCGCCCAGCCCAAGCTCGAGTGTTGTCGGTCCATGAAAGAAATCTGTCGGTGTCTGCGTGCTGCTGCGCCCAAATGTAAGCTCTCGACGATAATGAGCGAGGTTTGTGCGCAAGGCGCCTGATCACGTTCGATTGTATGGATACTGGTCGCTCGATAACCGACGGTCGCATGGTGATGAGAAAAGCATGTGCATATATTACACGACGACTAGCGTTAGTCCATCTGTACAAGCTGAACCCTTCTTGGTCCAGAACTTCGGCCGCAGCATGACTTATGCCTCCCTCTTCCACGCGCCCTGCGCTCGCCATATTATCGGTCGCCTTTGTGCTCGCATGTACATCTCGTGAAGCTCTGGGTCGGTGTCTGTGCGGATGACGCTGCCTACGCCCATGAAGAATCTGCGAAGACCTTAGTAAGGCTCCAACTACGAATTGTAGGATGGCGTACCCGAACGTTGCGCCTGAACCAGTCATGAACTTTCCGAGCGTCCTCATCACGCCATCTGTACCAGCACCGTAGCGGAAGATAGAGACGGTTCCTGCGATGCGTAAGCTCCATGCCCCTCTTAGCGACAGCATCGACCGTACCGTAGAGGAAGCCAATGATGACACCAACAGCTTTGAAATGTCAGCTACCGTCTTCCGTAGCTCTGAGGAGCTTGAACATACTGCCGCCCATCATTGCGCCCATCTTGACTGCCATACAGTTAGCTGTGGTTGTCGTTGCATCGCTTAGTGGGTAATCATACGCTTGTCGAAGTTCGAGGGGCCATGCTGGCCTTGACCTTGTGGAATTTGGGCGACAGGTGGCATGATAGCTGTTTGCGATTTTGCTTCCACAAAGAAAATGGTCAGTTGTTGAGGTCGGTTGTGCTGCTAGTCATCGGAGCTTCAAGATATTCGAGTTCCCCAGGTTCCGCGAACCGGCTCGACTCCACCTCGCAGCAATTGGTCCGGTGACCGGATCGGCGGTACGATGATGCGTGATGTGACCAGCCAACAGTGCTTCGGAGCTTAGCACTGTGAAGTGATCACGAGTTCAACGAGCCGCATCCCGCACCGGTAGCGCCATCACTAATTGCCTTGTTGAACGATCAGATAAGCGCTTTATCGGGTCCTTCAACGTTGTGTCTTTTCGCAGAACATCTTCACCACGTTTAATGCCCGAGCGGCACTTCCAAAGGTCGCGGAAGCAAGAGGCCAGCGAGGCCATTTGCCCCACTCTTTCATGTCCCCCAGCGGCTTCAACCCGGACCATCACGCTAGACGGCGCTTAGGGGGGACTGGGGAGCAACCTGCAACCCAAATCTTCTCAGCTGCTGCTGCTATTTGAAGCCCATTCCGAGTCCCTCGACAGCGACAGCGATCACAAGGGCTGCCGCCGCATCTGTTCATCAATTTGTACGTCTGATCGACCCTTTTGCTCGATACGACCGACTTTCTGGCCTGGTTCGCGCAAGGTGTGACGTGGTGGCCGCGCTTCAATTGACCTGCCAGCCGGTAGCCGCCCCGGCCAAGACATCACGCTGACGCACCAAACGATAGAGACCTTTCTCCGACCGCAACGCCGACCGACGATCTCTGGAAAGAACACGAGGACTTGACGATATAGAGACAGACGAAGCCTTACGCGCGTGTTTCTTATTTCGAATCCCTGGTGGTTTGCGGTCAATACGGGGTGGATGATTGACGACAGGAGAAGCACGCCGCATCTGCTTTCCAACTTTTATACGGCGACGCACACGCGACTCCCCTTTTTCGACCGCCCCAGCCAGCCCCATGACTGCAGTCGCGAGTCCCCCGACCTTCCCCCAAATATCTCGATCAGGATGGGGTTCTATTGACAGCAACAACTCCATGAACCCCGAAGAAGCGAGAGGGATGTTTGCGCCTCGTAAACCCCTCTCGCGTACAAACTCCTCGGGATCCATCTCCTCCAACTCCTCTAATACATCTGCATCGACCGTGCTCACGAACGGCTCGCAAGTGAGCAGCACCCCTCTGTCGACGACATCTGACCTGAGCCAATGGTCCGCAAGCACTGCGTCACGGAAGCGACCCCGGAATCAGCCCTGGCCGTCGAAAGGGGAACCTCAGCCTGATTTCTCGAGGCTGCCAGCAGGTCGTCCCAACGGCATGGTACCGCCGCAAGCTCCTTTGCCTCCAGGTAGCCAAGTACAAATGGCTTCTCAGAGCATGATGCGCGCCGGCCCGACCGAACAGCTCCCACAGGGGCAGCCTGTGCTCTATCTGCTATCCTTGAACGGAACGTTCGAAAGGAAAACTATTGGTGTTCCTTTCGCTCCGGAAAGTCTACGCATCGGTCGGCAAACGAACCAAAAGACAATCCCCACAGCGACCAATGGCTTCTTCGACAGTAAAGTGCTGTCTAGACAGCATGCCGAGATCTTCGCGGAGAGGAATGGCAAAATCTTTATCAGAGATGTCAAATCCTCCAATGGAACGTTCGTCAACGGGACACGATTATCGCCAGAGAACCGAGAATCAGAGCCTCACGAACTTTCCGCGGGCGATCACCTCGAGCTGGGTATTGATATTGTCAGTGAGGATCAGAAGACTGTGGTTCATCACAAGGTGGCCGCCAAGGTCGAGCATGCAGGGTATATGAGCTCTTCCAACAACGTGTTGGATATGAACTTTGGCGATCTTGATCCTGCTAATAGCGCCATGATGGCACCCGGCGGCGCGTTACCACCACGCGGCCGCAACGGCAGCAATGCTTCATTAGGTCCGACTAATGGTCGGATGATGCCAGGCGCCGCAATGGGTCCTCAGAACAACATGCCTCAGCAGCGACCTTTCTTCCTTTCCCCTATCGCTACCGATCAAATATTGAAGCGACTTTCTGTAAGTAACGCCTACCCGCCGGCTGACCAGAGCTAATGGCAAAAGAATGAAATGCGCAACGCCCGCCTCCAATCTCAGGATCTCAACCGAACCAATTCCTTCATCAACACATTGCTGTCGAAAAACGACGTGAAGGATCTTGAAAAGCCAGAAGCCCCCGAGGCACCCAAACCGCACCTCAATGGCGGCATCCCGTTCAGGCCTGACCCCAAGACCCGTTTCTCAGAGCCCCCGGCACCGCCTCCTCAGCAACCTCTGCCGGAGAAGCCCAACGTGCCAGGGCTGAAACGGGGGCCAACGGAGCGTCCAAAGTCTGGTCCTCCAGAAGCGACGTCACCTGTTAGGCAAGAGAACATGTCACAGATAGTTCAGCTCACAGAGGCTCTCAACAATGCCAGGCGAGATATGGACACGCAGACAGCACGCATGAGAGAGCTGGAGGATATGCTTCAAAGGGAGAGGGAAGCTCGTGAGTTGGCTGAGAGCCTAGCGAAACGGTTGGAGGAGTCGGCAGGCAGCCACATGAACGGTGTCGCCGTCGCCCCAGTCGATCCTACCGTGGTCGAGGCCGAAGCAAAGGATATCCCCGTCTCGGAACCTAGCGATGAGGCGGATCTCGCGGTCACGACTAGCCCTCAGCCAGCCGTTGATGCCGTGGCCCTGCAAACTCGCTTGGACACAATGGACGAGCAGGTGACGGAGCTACAGAAGCAAGTCGAGTCATGGAAACAGCGTTGCGAGGCTGCTGAATCAGAGCGCGATGCCGATCGTAAGACCTTGGCAGAGATGGTCGTGCAGCTACGGCAGGAAGAAGAGGAGAGGAAAGCCGCACACAAGGAGCGCCGCTCCCGCTCACGACGCAGGCGAGCTGACGGCTCCCAGGATAACCCCAGCGAAACCAGCTCATCCAAGACCAGCGAAGAGCCTGCTATCGAGCAATCGGATGGCAGCGGATCCAGCGACAATACCGTGGACGAACCCAACCTATCGCGGGCTAATACGATCACGCCTATGAACGCAGAAAAGGGGGCATTGGCGAACCAACGACAATTACAAGCAGGTCTCCCGTACGCATCTGCGCTGGGCGTGGTCTTAGTCGGCATGGGCTTGATGGCTTATATCAATGGATGGCAGGCACCGCCGCCCCCCATGGATCATCGATGAAGGTCAACGCCCTGCAGCTGGCTTGCCAGCAACAACTACCCTTGTTCAATATATTTCCAATCATAAGCGACGAAGAGACGAGATGGATAACGACATTCCACTTCGGCTCTATGGGTTTCCTTTGTATCACTTATATTCTGTTTCTTTCGGTCACCCTGTCTTTTTCTACTGTACACTGGCACGACCCGACACGTTCAGGAAGCCGAGGAACGAGACCGTCGGGGGTTTTCTTTTCACGCTTACTACTACGGCTTCTGGACTTCGAGACGGGAACAGGCGTTTTTGCAAGCATAGTGACTACTGCATCAAGAAGCGACGCTGCGAATGAGGAGCGATGGGGGGCAGCGGGCACCATCCGGCATGAGATGATGGTTTTGGGTACATGAGCGGAATACAAGTTTTTTTTTCATCTCTGACATCACTTCCACTTGAAGCTTGCCGTTTTCTACAAACAGCCCACGTACTTGTCTCTGAGGCTCCGGCATGTTCATATCGGGTTGTGGTCATGCCAACGTCGGACTCGGACGCGGACACGCATCTATCTTGTGGGTGCGAACGTGAGCCAATCACGTTCTCATCGTCTACTACCCAAAACGTCTAGCGTTGCGCGACACATCCTCATCGTACAGATTGAAGGCATCAGAATTAACGACAGAATGGCAGAATATAAAGTTCAAATTGCCCTTCTCCGAATCAGGCGAGGAACTGGAGATATCGGTGTTATGGAAAAGCGTTTCCCGACAAGGGCGCAGAGACTCGCGACGTTACCATATAAGTTGCCCTAGGCCCCCAAGAGCTACGTAGCCATATTAAAGTTCCCTCAACAAGGCGCGATATTTCAAGACCATAGTCTGATTGTTTGGTCAGGATCTAGTCATTCAGGATGGTTACACTCGAACAGGTTCATGCAACCAACACCCTCGCATCGACCTCGCTACCACCAGGCCTCGTCGCCGTCTTCGCAGGCGCAACATCGGGCATCGGTTCCACTGCTCTTCTCGCTTTTGCAAAATATGCCACCCGTCCTAGAGTCTACTTCATTGGCAGATCGGAGGATGCGGCGCAAGAGCTGATCAAGCAGATGAAGGAGTCCAACCCTGAGGGGGAGTACATCTTCATCAAGAAGGATCTGAGCCTCTTGAAAAAGGTAGATGAGGTCTGCAAAGAGATCTTATCTAAGGAGAAGACTCTTAACTTATTGTTTATGAGTCAGGGTGGTGTGATCCTCGGGGGTAAGTCTGCCGAAGCCTACCATACTTGACCGGCAGCTCATCAAGCGTACAGATACCGAAGAGAAACTCCCCTACATCACCGCTCTAGGATTCTACTCCCGGATGCGCATGCTCACCAGTCTTCTCCCCCTTCTCCGTCGCGCCCAGCACCTCCGTCGCGTGATTTCCGTCTTGGCAGGTACTTTCGAGGGTAAGCTCTACACAGAGGACATCTCCGGCCGCAAGACACCCCTTCGCGAGGCGCGAGCCCACATCGCCAGCGCCACGACTCTAGCTTTGGAGGCCTTCGCTCGTCAGGCACCCGAGGTGAGCTTGATTCACGGTTTCCCTGGGGCGGTGGACACGAACTTCATCAGGAGGGAGAGTGGCTGGTATATGTTGCTTTTGAAATGGTTTTGGAGGTTCCGGTTTCGAAATGTTTGGGTTGGGTCCGATGAGTGTGGCGAGAGGCATGCTTTTCTTGCCTTTAGTGGGAGATATGGTTCCAAGGACGGGGAGCGGAATGGTATAGTCGATGACGGTGTTGATAGCATGAAAGGGGTTGATGGGCATGTTGGGAGTGGAGTGTACACCGTTGATGCAGCGTGCGAAAGTGGTGATTCCGAGGTCGTCAAGATTCTTGAGAAGCACAGAGATGATGGATATGTTGATATTGTTTGGAAACATCTGCAGACCGAGTTCACGAGAATCACTGGTTAGGTTTCTGGTGCAGGGTAATGTTCAGGGGTAAAGGGGCTACGGTAGGTCGACACACTCCTGGAAAGATGAGATATATGCTACACTAGTAATAAGGCGGGTAGTATAAGATGCATTCGAATACCTTGGCAGTTCTTTTCAGACGTTCTTAAATCTTGTCAATTGTCTATATTAACCCACGACCGTCTAGCTGCTCTCGTTGCGTGGTGATTGAGACTCGAACCGGCGGTCGAGTCGGACCGGGTGGGGCACTCTCCCCGGGTTCGCGGCATCATGCAAATCGACTGATTTCTGGCGGCCGTCTGTCCCGAATAATCATCAATTGGCATCACCAGCTCTCCCAACGCAGCAGCGTCACACTGGACGTCTAATCTGTTCGAGGCAATTGTTCGAGATATCCTCATCCATCAGCAACGATGTTCGCAACCAGCGCTAGGATGGCCACCTTCCAGAGCAACAAGTTCCGCTCCTCATCCGACGCCAACAAACTCGGCATGAAGTATCGCGCCCTGATGAACAAGCACCCTTTCATCATGTTCGGCCTCCCCTTCCTCGCCGTCATCATCTCGGGCTCCTTCGTCCTCACCCCCGCCACCGCCGTCCGCTACGAGAAGCACGATCGCAAGGTCAGGCAGATGACCAAGGAGGAGGAGCTCAACGTGCGACGCTCGCCGAGGAAGGTTGACATGCGAGAGGAGTACTACGTAAGTCTTGCACGGGGTTTGCGTATTATGGGTTACTGACGAAAGCAGCGTCTTGCTGGGAGGGACCTGGAGAACTGGGAGCAGAAGCGGGTGGAACGCTTGCCTGGCGAGAGCGACGGTATCCTGCGATAGAACACTCATCTCGACGACATCGAGATCAGGAGACCTATGCGAAACATACCGCGACGCGAAGTCTCGACGATCCGTGAACCCAAAGATCACGAACCACGTGATTACCCTTCACGCGCCCACGCGTTTTCCTTTGGTCTGTCGCGCTTTCGGAAAGGCATGAAGCTATCTACATCACGAGATCTCCCCCTTCTTCGAAATCGTCGATGGCGGTACGCCACTTACGGCGCGCTGAGCACTGCAACAGGGGAATAAATCATCGCGAGACCTGTCTCAGGCGGACGGGACCTTACGAATTGGGCGGGACCCCTTGATGTGTCAGAACAACAACACGCGACGGGACCGACCGGCAAGCGCGTCTTCTTCTCTCATTTAGCACCATCTGCTGCAAGCACTTTAGATGGCATGCGGCACGTCTTCTGTGCTGTGTGTCTCTGGAGGTTATTTACTGGCCCGAGTGGTCGTGTAGAGGCTATAGCCGATTGGGGCGGCCATACGATCTGCGGGACGGAAAACGTCATCGTTTGAGAAGGAGGATACGAGGGCAAGTCAGGGTTGAGAATGGATACTCTCCGCGGAGATCAGCACAGAGTGGCCGAGGCGGCTATAGTGAATACGAAAAAACATCGGGCTCCCTAGAGGCGAGCCCAAAGAGGCAGTTGGGATGGCTTCAGTGTCAATAATTGACGGTGGTACGAGCACAGAGTCGTATCGCCAAGTCTCAACGTCCGTCCGAGATTGTGTAGCATGCGCAGAGTGCGTATTATTTAGCAGAGCAAGCAAACAAGCAAGCCCACTTCGGTTCATTTTCAAGACAGAGCATGCAGCCTGACCAAAGCCAATGCAAGATCGCAGCAACCCGCAATCCTTCGGCCGATTGCCAGCCAGCCAGGTCACCACCGTTACATCGTCATCCGCGAGCCGAGGAGCTCAGATCTCAACTACGGTGTCCAGGCACTGCGTATTCGCAACGGACAAGCGATCGGTGTTCGATCGAACTAAAGGGAGAGTCAGAAGACTCACAACCTCATCTTCGGCCACCTCATTGATGTCAGTCCATCGTAGACCTGCAGCAGTAGCAGCAAGAAAGCGAATGCGGGGGGGCCAATGACAGTAACCAGTCGCTACACCCACCCCGGTGATCACATTCTTGGGGGCTTGTCACACAGACCGGATGAAACTTTCTTTTCCTTCTGCATCCCGTGCCTTGATTGTGCCTTGTTCCTGAGCGTGGACCGGAGACTCCAGACGGGACCGCCGCGCTATTCAGCAGCATCTCAACGGCTATTGAACAAGCGAGCTGAAGTCAGGTGGGAATCTAGCCTGTGGTCCAAAGTCAATTTCGCAGGCCGAGAACGTGGAGTTATCGACAATGTGCCAATGCCAGCAAGCCAGCTGAACCTGCGGTGGCGTTAAGCATTTTGCGGTTTAGCCAGATGCCGGCGGCCCCAGATCATGAGATGATCTCAAGCAAGGGGAGCAGCAGAATGGATGCATGCAAGCTGCAACCTGCAAGCACTTGCCAACAAAAAAGCAATAGGGAAAGTGGCTTGCAAGACTTGCTTAATCTTGATGAGGAGAAGAACGGGATCAACGATGGCTTCACTCAGCTGACCGACCAGTTCGCATCGTTAGCTCCGTCCGTTGCGCTGGGAACATGCGGCTTCAGCGATGGGATTGGTCGCGATGCCATCTGATGGGTGGCAGCCTCCTCGCCTTTGTCGGTCTGGCATGGGGGATTTGAGTGATGATATATCAGGAATACAGTCATGATTGTCCGCCTCAGCCGCGCACTTTTGCATGGGTCGTCCACATGGGCATCTTGGAAATTGGCATCTTGTTGACCTGCGAGCTGAGAAGCAAAGAAGCTTGGTCATCTCGGCGAAGCATCATGTGAGGTGCTACCATGCAAGGTACCAACTTCATCCTGCTGGGGGGCGATATCGGTACCTGCATTTGCCGGGGGCTTTGGCCGGTATAACCAGACCAAGCTCACTAAGGAGCACGGTTAGGGCTTATGGTGCTGTCGGACTTAGGAGCTCACTCACTGTTCCCGTGGTTAATGAGGCTTATCAGTCTGTCATCACGAATGAAAAGAGCCATCTCTTTAGAAACGGGCTTTTCGTGTCGGGTGTGGCTCAGCCCGGCGGCCGCGGGGAAGAGACTCATCACCTCGTACGTTACGAATGCGAATCTCGTACTGGCGGGACATCCCTGTAGAGCAGTCATCATAGGGGTCTTCATGGTGCCCGTTTGGGCACCCCACTGCCCAGCTGATGATGTGATTCGAGGGCGAAACTTTCCGTTCGGGCTGGGCGTAATTGTTGCTGGGCTTGCTGGGCAGCTTTGCCGGGGGCCTTTCTCGTTTGTTCCCACGTTTCTGTGACAAACACACAAGGCTGCCGGTCTGCTGACTCTTTCTCTCCGCATTCACAGCGGGAAGAAGCGTGAAGCTTATGAGGACACCATCAGTCACAAGCGTTGTCATGTCATCGAGGGCTGCTGGCGATAGGCGGCAAGGCTAGAGCCCAGTCCACCGAAGGATCTGAGTCAAGCCTCTCAGGTCCCAGGCACAGGAACAGGAATCAGAGACAAGGCACGGCAGCATCTGTCTCACTCGAGGCCTCTACTGTCTTGCCCGCGTCCATTCTAGACGCGTGAATTTTATATTGATGTCTTGTAAGACCGCTACTCTACGCGCTCACGAAGCGGTGAGAGGAGTTTTGAGGGGATATTGAGCGCGGTGCGCTTAAGAAATGTACACGATGTTGATCATGACGATGACGTTTCGGGCTTCGTGTTCGTGCTTTGCCCCAACGCCCGCCCAACCGACCCGCGATGCAAGAGGAGCATCATACGAGAGTCACCTTGGCAGTGGGTGTCTGTTCGCTTGGCTGGTATTTACTCTCATCAGATGACAGTGTTCGTCCCTGGTACATGATATTGGTAATTGTAATTATGGTCTGGAGTCCAGCCTTGTCAACGGGGGGTCTAGAGGAGCCGCGGTCCGGAGGCTTCTGTGCATGCGGCTTCAGCTGCCTCGTAAGACTGATCAGCAGCAGTGAGGAGAAGAAGCTGATCGAGTGACTGTGTGTGACTTTTTCGGCACCGGCGGGCGTGTCTCTGCCTCTTTTTCCTGTCCCCACCACCCACACCACACCCTGTCCATGCCTCTGTCTTGGTCCGCCAAGTGGGTGGTGGGGATCAGGCTCAGCCTTTGACCTTGGCTGGTGGGCTCGCTGGCTTTTTCGCTGAAGTACCTTGTCACCACGCTCGGCTTCCCGGCCAAAAACAGGGTTTGGCGAGATGTATATAGAAATCGCCGCCTCCCGCCCTACCGACTCTCCGGGTCGTGTTACTCTATACTATCTATCGACTCAATGTATACCCAGGTCTTTGTCGTTGACCTTTAATACTTACCTCCTTTGGCTTCTTGCAATCGCTATACCAATATACTACGACGACAGGGACCCGATCACTCACTTACACCGACTGGGCACACTTATATACCCATATCGTCATCAACGACGAGGCAGCCCCACGCCACAACAAAGAAATCTATCACTTCACACCACAATCGAGAGACACAATGCACGTCCTCGGCCACAGCTTCTGCGAGAAGCGCAAGAACACAAAACGTCCTCGAGACCTGCACATCCGCAAAGTCTCCTTCTCCGGCTCCTCACTGAGCGGCTGCTCCCTCTCCTCCTCAGACTCTACTGCCAGCGCCGTCACAGCTATCCTCCAACCACAACACGCGGACCATGCTCCCCGGCGACTACATGAGCGGGCACTACTAGCCTCGCCATCAAGACGGGATCAACCGAGGAGCTTCTTCGATGACGCCGACAGCGTCGTAATGGACAGCGAGGATGAGGACGAGGAGGAGGGAGACGAGGATGTGGACATGGATCAGTTCGTGATGGAGATGCCGCCTCAGACACCAGAGGATGACCACACTGGTCACGACAGGCAGCAGGAGCCCATGATGGACTACTTCCACTTCCACCTTACCAAGCGACCCTCACTACCCCGATCAAGGTGGTCCGAATCAACCATACAATCCATCCAGACCATCGAGTCCATGCCCACACCGGGAGCATCGTTCAGCACCGTCACCACCGAAGCTGAAGAAGAGCAAGGCCCACCGGTGAAGGTCGAGATGCCACCCAACTTCAGCTACAAGCGCGCGGTATCAACACCCGCAGCAACAAACACCACGCGACCACCCATGAAGCGCCTCGACAGCATCGAGGAGTTCGTGAAGAGGGGAGGATGGAAGCGACGAGGGATTGTCTTCAACCAAGAAGAGGTTGACGCCAACGAATCATGAGCTTCCAACTATGACTACTCGTACAAGCCTATGTACGACTACATCTACGACCAACGACACACATTTCATTACCACCATGTCTCGGGCACGTTGCCCTTTCTTTTATATGATTATGAAGCCTGGAGTTTTGAATTCGGTGTCAAGGGATATGTTTTATTTTTTCATGTATATCATGGGGCCACGATAAAGACTGGGACTTCTGGGCAACTAGACATACTTACCTGATACCACGGATGACTACTAGGAAACAGGCTTTCCTCATCCATCTACAATCTCTTGTTGTAATATCAATCTACCACTACCATTTCACTACCTCAAACCGCTCTCATCTCACTCACCGTGTTCTTGACACCTATCTCCTCAACAACCCGAAATCTTTCGCTCAGGTCGCAACTGGATTTCCCCATGCAGCCAAGCCTCGAATCAATATTCGCATGCGGACCATTCAGGATTCTCGCGATACCTTCGCGCGGCGCTCGTCATTGTCCGGCGACGCGGCACTGTCGGCACCCACTCAATGTCCGGAGCGTCAGCTTGGCGACTTGGCTGGGGGCTTGGCGGGAGAGTCACGAGGCGGAGCGGAGCGCTGGATTCGCGCTAGGCTTCGGGAAATTGGTGTAAAAAAGGGATTTTAGCAAAGATTCCTCTCGAAAGTTCCGAGGCTATAGTGTTGTGGCCCTGTGGGGAGATCCGGCAAGCTGGGTGCCCTGACGATTTGACGGTTCCTGAATACGAGTCGTACTTCGCACGAATGATCTTTTGAGTGCCGAGGAAGACGGCATTCATCTCTCAAGCGGTCCACTGGAAGACAGAAAGCCTTGGTTCTTTGCTTCCTTGGCCTCCTTGGACGAAGGCGGCACATGGACACGGCACATTCATCAGTCCAGGCCTCTATTGAGACAGTGACGGAGTTGACTGCCTTCTCAGCCGCACAAGGCGAACACACATCAAGTCGGTCAGGCAGGCAGCGTCATTGTCCTAGTTGCGTCAACAAAGAAGCCAGCCTGTCCCTGCCACAAGGCTGTCACGTTAATTTCGACAGCCTTATGATCCTCGACGTGACTCACCGAAAGCTCAAGGATCAGGGCGTAAAAGCAGGAACCCCCGAAAAATTCCAGAATTTGAACAGAAAAATTAAGATAAAAACAAAGACGGCAGATGTCATCATTTGGTCCAGGGGTTCAACGGGACGAAAATAACCCCCTGTTGATCCACGTGGCCGCGCGAGAATTATTCGGTGGGGATTGGACGAAACAGGGGGGGGTGGCATCAAACAAGATGTTTTAGGGCGGTGTCAGACTCAAACTCAGTTCATCTCGGGAATGAAAAACTTCACGCTGGAGACGCGACTCGTGCAAGCGCGCTCTGGAATGAGTTCTTTATTATCATGGTCTCGCCACGACGTCCTCCGTACGGTAGCAGGTCTTTTGTCGGCAGGCGACCGAGTTCTTCACGGTTCCCTTCGGTCGTGAATTTCTCCCTTGGCTGCAATCTTCGGAAATTTGATCGCATGATGTCGCTCTGCGTGACTATTGATCCTTGGGCACCTGGCTTGCGTGCCCGACGAACTTGATCACTGATGACCACCAAGCTGCGGAGGCTTTGCTACGGGTCATTCTGGCCTGGTAATTCACATGAGAGTCGGCGTATCCGGGCTGAGACCGTTCGTTTGTTGCACACGACTACCTGGCCGTGTTGAGGGGAGGAAATAAGGTAGAAAGTGCTCGATGCCTAATTGCCATTGCTCCTCGCTTCGCCTCCAAGCAAACATCTGATTGACATGCACGTAGACCCCGATTAGACGCAATATTGCTTGTTTTGGCGTACCAGCTTGGGCGAAACCGGGCAACCAACAATAGGAGGCCTATACCGCCTAAATCCATAGAGGGGGGGCCGACAATAGGAGAGCTCAGACTGCGGCTGTGAATGCAAGTCACCGCGAATGCCAACGCAAAGCGACGAACGACAGATTCCTTAAAGTCAAAGATCTGTCTCTTGTGGTTCTCAAAATGCCTTCATCGAGTCGTTCCACATTGCACGATGCCGTCAAAGAGACGCAAGATCGATTTCCACGATGGCGATACACGCGATACACCACGCAGTAGTCGAGCTCAGACACCCGCCACTAAGAGCAGCCAAGCCACAACATCGGAAGGAGAAGAGGAGGATATTGTTCTGAGCCAGGCCATTCAAAAAAACATACAGAAATTCGACATTTCTTCTTTCCCTTATCTTGTCCCTCCAAGGATCAGTGACTCGGCCTCTCGTCACTTCAAACATGACTACACAGGCCTCGCTCTGAAGACGGACCATCAGAACCGCCCGTTACGTGTCGATGGATGGGGAAAGTTGATACTGGAGAACTTCCACCCTCTTGCGCCCCAGGTCCAGGATTTTCTGGTGACGATCGCGGAGCCTCTGTCGAGGCCGATCTTCCTCCACGAGTACAAACTCACCACCCACAGCTTGTACGCTGCTGTTTCAGTCGGGCTGAATGCCAAAGACATCATCACTACCCTCGATCGGTTCTCGAAGAATGAGATGCCTCCCAATGTCGTCAAGTATATTCAACAGTGCGGTCGTAGCTATGGGATGGTCAAGATGGTTCTGAAAGACAACAAGTACTTCCTCGAAACAGCGGACGCTGGGGTTCTTCAGATGCTATTGCAAGATCGCGAGATCAAAATTTGTCGTGTTCATGGTGCGGAACAAGTCACGGAAAATGCGGTTAAAGCAGCTGCTATCGCCATCGCTGGCTCAAAAGAAGCGAAGGTTGTCCAGCAGGTGCAAGGGAGCGAGACCAAGCAGCCCTCTGATGATGCTACTGGAAAGGGTCAGGAACTTGATCCAGCCGTAAGAGCTTTGGAAGATGAAGGCAATGACGAGGATCAAGTCGTCACCCATGCCTTTCAAATCACGGACGACAAAGTTAGCAAGGTCGCGGAGCGCTGTTTAGACCTTCACTATCCCGCGCTGGAAGAGTATGACTTTCGAAATGATCGAGCCAACGCTGATTTGGATATTGATCTTCGACCAGGCACTCAGATCCGACCCTACCAGGAGAAGAGCTTGACGAAGATGTTCGGTAATGGGCGTGCTATGAGTGGCATCATCGTTCTACCTTGTGGCGCTGGCAAGACGTTGGTTGGTGTCACTGCTGCCTGCACTATCAAGAAAGGGGTTGTCGTCTTGGCTACAAGCAACATGTCCGCCATACAATGGAAGAACGAGTTTATCAAATGGTCAAACATCAACCCCGATGACATTGCTCTCTTCTCATCAGAGCAGAAGTCCACCTTTGCGGTTAACACAGGCATCATCATCACGACATACTCCATGGTTACGAACACGCGCGAGCGAGCGCACCAATCCGCACAGATGATGAAGTTTCTCTCAGGTCGAGAATGGGGCCTTATGCTGCTTGATGAAGTTCATGTTGTTCCAGCCAACATGTTTCGCAAAGTCATCGGATCGATCAAGACTCATTCGAAGCTTGGTCTTACGGCCACTTTGCTCCGAGAAGACAACAAGATCGAAGACCTCAACTTTCTTATCGGACCAAAGCTGTACGAGGCAAACTGGATGGAGCTTTCCGAGCAGGGATATATCGCCAAGGTCCAGTGTGCAGAGATCTGGTGCCCCATGCCGGCCGAGTTCTACGAGCAATATCTCAAGGCCGGTCCACGAGCCAAGCAGCTATTCTGCGCTATGAATCCGACCAAGTTCCAAGCCTGCCAGTACCTGATTAACTACCACGAGAGTCGGGGAGATAAGATCATCGTTTTCTCAGACAACGTCTACGCCCTCGAATTCTACGCCACGAAGTTCGGGAAGCCGTACTTGTACGGTGGCACCTCTGAAGAGGAACGTCAGACGTTTCTCGAGCTGTTCAGAAACAGCCCAAAGTGCAGTACGCTATTCCTCTCCAAGATTGGGGACACATCCCTGGATCTACCGGAAGCGACTGTCCTCATTCAGATCTCGGCACAGTATGGGTCCCGTAGGCAGGAGGCCCAGCGCCTAGGTCGCATCTTGCGTGCGAAGCGGCGCAACGAGGAAGGATTTAATGCCTTCTTCTATTCCATTGTCTCCAAAGACACAGTTGAGATGGTGTACTCTTCCAGACGACAGGCATTTCTCGTGGATCAGGGCTATGCCTTCAAGGTCATCACTCGGCTGAGAGACCTGGACAAGCTACCGGATTTGGCGTTTGTCACAGCCGAGTCAAGGCGCGAGCTTCTGCAACGCATTGTGATTGACTCTGAGAGCAAAGACTCCCTGAAGGCGCTGGAAAAGGAGCAAAACGGTCTTCTCGCGGACGGGAATATGTTCTACGGCGCGGATGGTATCCCAGTCCGTCAGAGCGTTAAGAGGAGAGCTGGCATGTTGCAAGGTCTCAGTGGGGGACAGGATATGGCGTACATTGAACAGAATGAGCGTGTTACGGGAATGACGAAGAAAAAGAAGAATGCCAAGATGAATCCATTTTTCAAGGGAATGAGTCGGGAGAGGAAGAAGAGAGATTAATTAGACGAGGCTGTGCCCAACGGGCTTGTGTTAGAGGGGACACATCAAGTTGCGAGTGGCATCAAGTCATTTGAGAGGCTATTCCCGTAGAACATTCAGATCGATGTCACCATTTGCATGTTATTAAAGACCAGCTTGACCTTTTCAACGTGACCTGTGTCCCAAAAGCCTCTAACCTTCATCCAAGGCCGAACTTTGGAGGAGAGCTGGGCTTCATGTACGTGTTGGGGCTACTTTCAACCTAAAGGTGCTCATTTTTCAAGTGACCACACTCACAGTTGTCCTCGGGGGCCGGCCCCTCCTTGCGGATGAATTTGAGGCAAAGGCAAGGGATCCTTTTGAAGTGCGGGTTCAGGGCAATCTTCTTCTTACCGCTAGCCTTGTTAAAGGCAGTCCACTTGGGGTTGGTGATGTAGGCGGTGCAATGTTCCTCTGTGGTGATGGCCATGGTTTTGGTGTGATCTTGAGAGACTAGATTTTGATAGTGTGGTTGAGGACTGGTTTTGAGAAGAGCTGAAGGCATGAAGGCCACCACAAGCAACATCTTTGCGACTTATATACGCCTTCGGCGGGCCATAGTGTCCGAACTCGTTAGAAAAGAAGCATTTGAGAACATTTTCTTTTCCTTAACTTCGTTTCGTAGCGACATTTAGGACAGGAGGTTATTCACACCTTTGTGTGTTTGGTCGCCCTGGTAGAGAAGACTTCCCTTTCCTACACACGTAAGAGCTGTGTGGCCATTGAAGGCTAATTTACTATACACGTATGCCTTATTTTGGAACTCCCTATTGCCCGCAAAAACAGTGACTTCAGCAATCTTTTGGAGACAAAGCAGAGCCCGGATCATCTTCAATAGGCGACACAACACAATGGTCCTTGTTGGCGGGCACTCGCGCATTGACAACACATCCGCAGTCGACGCCATACGAAAGCGGAATATGTTGCCCAAGCTGCAAGCGCTTGTGTGCAGGAGACGAAGAACATCCAGGAGTAGGTTGAATAGATGGACGCCAGAACGCGACTCTGGCATGGCAACCGGATCCGCATTACGGCTTCAGTACTTTAAGATGCATCACCACTAAGTACACTCCATGAGAAGCGGCGTCGTCATCGCAAATAAGACCGAGATTCCCTTTCCTCTGCGAAAAACATACCTAAGTGAGCCTAATGCTACTCCGTAGTGCAGTCAAGTTGCTAAGCCCACGCGCAATGTTGCGTACGCGTCGAAACAATAAGGTGCATCACAGTCGAATAGAAATCTATCATCATACACCAGCTTTCCAGGCGTGGAAGTTCAATTCACGAGTCGCTTCGAGTTTCCAAGTTACAGTTGCAGGCTTGTGGCTTGCAAGCCTGAGGTTAAGGTCAATCTCAAGGTCGTCGCTGAGCATCACGTGATCAGTCCACTCAAAGTCCGCTTAAAAACTTCCCGCATGCAGGTTATTTTTTTCCTTCCTCGATACCACCATCAAAGTTTCTCGACAACACAGATAATCCTCGCGACGGCACGCGTCTGCTTGCGCGACGCTCAGATCGCGAGGATCTATTTTCATTGCATCA
The DNA here is from genome assembly GCA_028554755.1 of Cordia subcordata. Classification (NCBI taxonomy): domain Eukaryota; kingdom Viridiplantae; phylum Streptophyta; class Magnoliopsida; order Boraginales; family Cordiaceae; genus Cordia; species Cordia subcordata. Next base: position 70,221 of record JAPTOF010000055.1, read on the forward strand.
TGTGGTAAGCACTATCCTCTTCATCGCGCGCGCATTTCATGATGAGCTTTGTTGTCGCCCCAGGCTTAAGAGGTCCGACAAGCCTCTGGTGCTGATTGACATTGTCTTTGCCAAATAGACGCTTTCTGATCGACCTCTTCTTCACCTTTTGCCTTTTCACACAACTGGTTGGAGTCTTTGCTAACGCAATCATCAGATCCCCCCCAACGTAAGCTCGCCCGCGACGACCCCGACCCTTCCCACCACGTTGCCGTGATGCCTTTCTATCCGGTACTATCAAATTCCGACTCTCATGACGGAGACAACTCGATAGCCTGAGCAATCACAACACAACCTCGATGTGCTACGTGCCTCGCGAACACGACGGCTGACTGTCGGTCAGTGTAGGCTATGGCACGAATTGCCTGCGGCGCAGGTCATTGCTCGCTATTCCGTTGGTGCTAAAAGGTGAGGAACAACAAACATTCTTCTAAAACCTTTTGCGTGATGATCAAACATATTCCATGCTAAATCTGAAATTACATGTGGATTAAAATATGAGCTTTTCATCTTTCGACTGACTTGCAACCTTTCTATTGCCTTTATCTGTCTACCACATATGGTCGAGCTTGGGCTAACAATCAAAAGTCACAGATACACATCCGCCTATTGTCGATATGCCTCGAGCTCAGGCCCGTTCCAGCTGCAAATTGTCAGTTGCGGTCGTTCGGGCTTCCTTAGGAGGACGTACTTCATGAACTTGCCGTTGAGGTCCCTCGAAGGGTTGGCGACGAAGTCGGCAATGACGTTACCTGGCTGCTCAGGCTTCAAGAGGATGCCTGTGTTAAACGCGTCGACAAAGTTGTCGTACTGTGCCTGGCTCATGCTTTGCTTGCCTTCATCGGATCGGATCAGAGCCTGCATATCGGTATCTACCCGACCAGGGGCTATGGCAACGCTGGTGATGTCCGATTCCTCGGCAGCAAGGTGGTACGCGAGGGCGTTGACTGCCGACTTCCCGGATCCATAGGCCGACCACCCATTGTAGGGCTTGGTGGCTGCTCCTGAAGACAGCCAAACAACGGATCCGTTGGTCTTCTTGAGTTCTGCAAGTGCAGCTTGAGCCTGACGTGGTAATTAGCACAGTCCAATGCCCTTCGTTTCGTGACCCTACCATAGCCAAATAGCTGAAGACATTGACATCGTAAACCTGCTTGAACTCCTCGATCGTGACTTCGGACAGCTTCTTCGGTGCCAAAACGCCGTGGTTGATGACTAGCCCGTCGATTTTACCAAAGGTCTTTACCGCCACATCGACCAGCTCTTTTGGTAGCTGTCGAAGTTGTCAGCATGTATGCGGAAGAATCAAGATGTTAATGATATTCACCTTCGAGTCTGTCATGTCACCGGCCACATACTCGACACGGCCCGGATGAGAACTCTTCACCTTCTCCAACAGGTCGCGCGAACGAGCGGCTAGCACGACATTATGCGACTGCGACAAGAGGCGCTGCGTAATGGCAGCGCCGATGCCTTTGCTGGCGCCCGTCACGATAAACGTCTTCGCTGCCATTGTTTGTCGTAAATTTTGGAGTTACCACAAAGAGCTAAATAACATCGAAACTTAAGCTCTGCGAGATGGAAAAAGACGCGGGGCATTTGTCACGGTTCGTCACTGGTGGGGCGTCTTGAACCTTTCATCATCACCAGAACATGGACTCGAGATTCCCATCGAATATATTGCCTATTTACTACACGTACAAAGATGCCATGCTCCAATGAATTATTTCATGTCTAGATGCCCTCAATAACGACAACTTCGAATCGATCCAATGTTGGCAGCGCCATCTCGCCGTCCTTCGTTTCCAACCGCTGCCCGCTCACCAACGCAGTAGCAGTAACATTGCTGGCCTCGACCTTGATCAAACCTCCTGAGATCGGCAGATGCGACCCAAAGTTCTGCTTACGAGCTCCAGACATGTTGATGAGATGGATGATTGTCTCAGGGCCATTCTTGTTGACTGTCATCTCAACCTGCTCAGCCATCTTCAATGAGAAGGGCTCCTTGACCTGGCCCTCCTTTTGGAGGACCTCAGCGAAGAAGTCTCTGTACACAGCAAGACCTAGCTCGCGGTATGCGCGGCCAACGGTCATAGGGATTACGATACCCTTGCCTTGCCCGAACGCCCCGCTCCCGTAGCCGCGCTGCTCGACCTCAATGTTGCCGTACGCCTTCTCAGGTGGTGAGAAAGCTGCGCGAGCGAGCAGCTTGTACCCACCACTTGTACCAGTCTTCCATTCAAACATGTGGTGGACACCGTACAAGGGGACAAGAGGTCCGGAGTACACGTGCTTGGCTACGTCTTCAGCGTTGTGAGGAGGTGCGAAGTATGACGACCAGAGCAGCTCACGCTTGCCATCCTTTGCGAGCTCGCGAACGGTTGGTAGAGATTGGAGCTGCACATTTCCCTTCTCATCGACGCCACTTGAGCCAGACGCTACGAGTCTGCCACCCGCGTGTACCCAAGCATCGAGGGCCTCGACGTCTGACGGCGCGAGCTTCCCAAGGTTGGGCAGGATGACGACTGTGTATCTCGACAGACCCCCGTTCTTCGCCGTAGCAGCAAGGTGCTCGCCAGAGATGACATCGAAGGGGGTGTGCAGCTCTTGCATGCCGGAGTAGAAGCCTTTGTACTCAGCTAATGCCTGCTCATACTGGGTGGCTGTCATCTGCGGCCGATCTGGTTTGACGAGTGCAGTCTTTGCACAAGGTCTCATGCCGTCGTATAGTGCGATGTTCTTCTTATGAAACCTTGTAATTTCAGCTCCAACATCCATACACAGATACGGGATACGCCCGGGAACACCCATCATGTAAGTTGAAGGGTTACCTCCACGCGAGATAGCTTGGAGCAAGTACTGAGCGAACATGGCTGGCTCCTCGCTCGCCATGCGGTAAGGCATGTCCATGAAAGTAGTCGAATTGACCAGCACAGGTACCTCGGGTCGGTAAGAGGACCATGTGCTCACCGTCTCGGAGGTAGCATGATGCCACATCTCGCGACCGTCCGCGTTGTTGGCCTCGTGGAACATGATGTCCGCTGTCTTGCCGAGAATCAGTCCCGCCGAGGGCAGACGCTGTGCTATGAAAGCGCGCACCCGTCCCGTCAGCTCGTCGATGACATCCCGCGCAAAAACGAGCCATTGATCGTATGTGGGATCGGCCGGTTTCGTGGGTAGAGGGAGATCTCCGTGGAGTTGCTTCCAAGCAGCTCTGCAGCTGGCACATTGGCAGACGCCGTGGTAGTGCTTGTAGTAGTCCTCCTCGTTCATCGACACCCAGTTGATGAAGAAGCCATCGACAGGATACCTCCTAGTAACCTCATCTAGGATGTCGAAGATCCTCTGCTGGTAGTATTGACCTGCTGGGCAAACAGAGACTAGTCCTCCAGTGTGCTCCTGTCTCCGCCCCTCTGGGCTCTTGTAAAGCCACTCAGGATGATCGTTGGCAACCTCCGCCGAGACTTTTGAGAAGTCCATCCTCGCGAGCAAACGGAGGTTTCTAGCCTTTGCGGCAGCCATGGCATCACTGATCAGATCACCACTTTTGCGCTTCGCGAGCCCAGCGTTTTTCGAATGGAAGGGCAGTTCTGAGGGGTACTGTGCCTGGATTCCGCCAATGCCTATGAGCCATGCTGACGCCCCGTGATTCACGATGTAGTCGGCCACATGGTCAACGTCCATATCGACATCGATCTCGCGGAGGTTGGTCTGGAGCATGCCGAAGGGCTTCTTCCACCAGGGGTTGGGATCTGCGGGGGCGATTGAACCCATGATTGTGATCCGTCGGGGTCCGCAGCGAAAGTCTTTCCAATTGGAATCGTTAAGCACCACAAGATACTTTAGAATATCGTTCGGAGAGTGTCGTCTTAGTTGCGTCGAGATTCCAGTCGGTCAGGGAGGTTGACCTCGTTTTCTATCGCTTCCAACTGCCATCATGAGCTTCTCCGAGCTTCTCCTCAGAAGGTCCACGCGGCTGCAATGTCATCCACTTGCAGAATTCGTAAATCTTTGGTTGCCGAAAGATGTCGATGTTTCTCGCGTTGATGCTCTTGGAGACTCCAAGCTTCGAGCTCGAAGAATCGTTCTAATCGCCGGTGGTTGGGAATGCCGGCAACTTAATCTGGTAGCCGGCGATGCATGTGTTCGCCCCCCGCAAACGGTGATCGCATGACCTCTCAGTATGTGAGTAATGATCAAACCATGAGAGCGGGGATCATGTGACGCTTTCAGCGAGGAGAGCGGTTTTGATGCGGAAAATGAATGCCGCGGTGTGTTGTGCGACGAACGACGTTGGTGATTCAGGGGATAGGCCTGGTGCCTCAGGCGTGACATACTCCTCACCAGCTTTGTACAAACTAAACTTCCGCGTGACGCGAGATTGAATCCTTTGCATCACATACCGCTCAAAAACATGAGGGGTAAACGTCCAAGAACCAGTTGACGCCCAGTTTCTGAAGTGGTAGCGCAACATCGAAGCAACTTATTTGGTACGCTGATGACTTCGAAGCGAAGGAACGTAAAACTTCTGTAGAGGAGACATTCGCGAGAAGAGAAAAAATGTGTCCCCGAAGCTCTAAGTAATTCAGCAATGCATTGCCCGACAGTCTGCTTTAAAGCTCGCACGGCGAAGATCGCAGACTGTAGTCGGGATACCGTGCTCTCAAGCTCAAGCTTTTCGTAAAGCACACCATATACAAACCGTGCGACATATTTGAGTTTAACGGAGGGACTTGCACTGCTGTAGCGAGCATCGGCTTCAGCATAAGGTCTGCTAAGGGTGTCAACTGGACCCTGGCTAAGGGCTCCCTGATCACCCCAGCGCATGCCAGATGCGCAATGAGGATGACGCGACGCTTAATACTATGATAAAGCTCATTTCAATTTGATGTTATCACTATGTCGTCAAAGCCGTAATCGTCAATGAAGAGACGTATAACTGTACATGAGGGCGTAATTATGGCTTCCCAGCTGCTGCAGGACTACGACTTCACCTCCGCCGCTCCTAAGCGCTGAGAACTAGTCAGTGAGAAGCGAATCAATCCACGGGCCCAGGATCTACTCACAACTTATGCTGCTCCATCAGCAGACCATTGACCGGGTTGACCTCCTTGTCGAACCCATTGCGCCTCTCAAACTCCTCAAACTCTTTCGTGCCTTGCCGCATATAGAGACTGTCAACAGAGCTCGGGTCGAGGCCCTTAGCTTTGGCTGCAGCGATCATTCTTTCAAGTTCGCCTTCGGCTTTGGCGCGCTTGAAACCCGCGTTACGGGGGTACCAGACTTTGCGCTCCCTCGTTGGTTGCCACTCTGGCACTGAGTCGCGACCGAGGCCGCGAAGGATGACTTTTTCTAACAAGCTCTGATACTTTGTTTAGTTTGTTCTTATGGCTGATGGGGAAAATTGTCACTGACGTAGTTGCCGTCCTCACGATTGAGGTTGTAAGGGCTGTGGAGGGAGACGTGCGGGTTGCTGATCACTCGGGCGTAGTGAAGGAAGTTCGGGCTGGCGGTGTGTGGGAGAAGACCGTGCAGAAGAATCACATCGCCCTTCTTTGCGACCACGGTTGAGAACTGTTCATGTCCGGTAGTCATATCTGGGATATTCCGAGCAGCGACAGGAGGGTCCAGCCCCTCTGGATGGTCGTAGAGGTACTTGACGACATCTAAGGGATTCCAGGTGAGATTGCAGACCCCTGTAGTTGGCAAAAAGCATACCTGACATTGCATCTTCGCAAACCGCAGTTCCTCCCCCGTGGACAGGAATATCGGAGAAGCAATGGATGACAGTCATGGCGTTCCCCGACGAGTCGAGAAACATGCGATACCAATCATCATCCGAGTGCCACCCCTTTGACTGTCTTGGATCGAACGAGGAAGGATCTTGCTTGGACTTCTCCTCCGTACCAAAGTTGATGATGAAGGCATCACCATAGTATCGCTCCCGCACCGGATCAATGCGATCCTCACCGCCGCAGATGTCGATGGTCTTTGCCCATGCTTCAGGAGCAAACTCTTCCGCAGGAACCTCGCGGTGACGGGGGAGGTGAAGGTACTCGGTGTGCCAGGTGGACTTGTCGATCTCGTCGTAGTCAATCCTGGTCCACAGGTCTCTCAACCACTTGTCGATGTACTCCGGTTTAATGGCGTTTTCGACCTTCAGCCATCCCTTCGTAAGAAAGTGCTCTGCTTCCTCGGCGGTGAGGGACTTGTAAGGGACCTTGACTGCCATGGTGCGTTGTTGCTGCTCTTAACGCGGCCCTTTGATATTTGGGGACTATTGGCAAACTATGGGGCCAAGATAGACTAGGACAAGGGAGTCTTCTGTTTTTCATATAAATTGGCTCATGCTATCGGCTATTTGATGAAATATCTATATTGCCTTGGGTTGCCACCGTCCTTGTTGCCGTTGACCCGATCACAGCAACAAGGTGTGCGACAGCGGGCCTTACTTGCGTACGATATGTGTTACTAAACTTCAAAGCAACTGGAGCCGGAATTTGATGTTCCGATAACCTCAAACCTCCGTCTCTGATAAGGTACTTGAGCTTCCCTAGAACCGTCCAAAAACTAGCCCTGCGCCAACTTCAAGCCCGAACCGCGTTTTCAATAGTCACCCCATGGGGAAGAAACGTCGGGCAACCAGGAAGACGAAATTCTTATCGAGTCCACAGTAATCACGCTTAGAACTTCCACTTTTGATACTCGCCTATCCCGCTGCGGCGTCTGCAGCAACCCATTGCCCGTAATTCCGCGCTAAAGTGGAGTGGTGGGTATGAGTTCCCAGCACGCTAAAGGAGGGGCTTCCCCGAGACTCCAAGTCGGCCGGCTATTAGAATTGGCCATCCCCCAGTTGTTGGATGAATCCGGTCTTCACCTTTTGATTTTGTCGATTGTGACAGCTCTTGTTGCCGGACGATACAATGGCTGACGGCATGGAGTTTGAGGATCACCGGGATACCAAGGGCCCAAAACGCCGGTCCAATCGGGCTTGTCAGAAGTATGTATGGTCTTCCAAATTAGGCAGTGCGGCCATGGCTAACATCGAGCTTGTGAAGCTGTCGCTCAGTATGTGTGTTCACTAGCTAGGAATTCCCATGACTTACTCACGTAGGCTAAAACAAAATGCGTATCAGTCGACGGAGACTCACATTGCGAAAGATGCCTAGCAACTTCGTTACCATGCTTCTTCTTGGCCAGCCGCAGGGGAAGAATCAAGGGCAGCAAGAAGTGAGTCTCTACACGTTTGTGACCAGGATGCATCTTAACCACGAGTGACAGCCGAAGAACTCTTGAAAAGATGCACAAAGAACAGATGTCTCCAAGCGATCCCTCGAGTGGCGGTCCATCAGGTAGCTCGCAGGACCACCTGTCGCCTGGCTCTGATTACCACGAGGAAGAAACCACTTTCACATCTTGTCAGAACCAAGCTGTGAACAACGCAGGTCAATCGAGCTCGGTGCCTTTCTCTACCCAAGGACCGCCCCCAGCGAACCGTGGTCGTCACGAATTTCTACAACAGTCCGGCACGGCGACGCCATGGAACCCTCACAACCTCGCCATCAATCTTGACTCCCGCAACCAAATCAATCGAGGGACACTGGCCAAGAAGCTTCTACACATATTGGGGGAATTCCCGGTCGAAGATTCTAAAAGTGAAGACAGCGGTCAAGATGCCAAAGATCTCCAAGATCCTCTGTGGTTAATGGCGGGCTTAGCTGACAGGGGTTGGGATCTAGAAGGAAAAGGGGGTAAACGCAAAAGGGGCACCACGCAGCGCCACACAGCACTTCCTTCCATGAACTTACCAGCCGAGGACGCCCAATTGTTGAGTCAGTGGACACCTGATGCTCTGCAAGAGCTTGAGAAGGAGCAGACTCAGTACTATGAGCATGGTATGCTGGGGTCGAAGTGCGACGTGGCTCGGGACCTTGATCCTATTCACCATGGTCTCGTCTCTGAAGAAAAGGCTCATGAGATATTTCAAGCGTAAGTTTGCTCTGTTCAACCGATGGGGGCTCATTATTCCTAATTATCATAGCTTCTGGGAGCAGATTCATCCTCAGTGGGCGCTACTCGATCCCGAATTACATACTCTAGACTATGTGCGAAGTCGATCAGCGTTACTCACTACCACTGTACTGGCAATCGGATCGACGGCACTCGGACTTCTCAACACTGACAGAGACGGACAAGTGGCAGAGTCTCTAAAGTTGCATGGCCATGTTGAAAAACTTGGCTTGGTAGTGTTTGCCACAGGTGCAAGATCAATCGAGATAGTCCAGGCTCAGATATTGCTGTGTCGGTGGGGAGCAACTCCAAGAACGAGATTCAACGAGCAGCGATGGATTCGAGCCGGGATGTTCCCAAGAATGGCGGCAGAGATCGGACTTACTCTTCGTCGAAAGTTTGACAACATCTCTGAAATCGACGCCGGAAGGGCCGATCTGCTTAGGCGCAACGAGATCCGAACCCGAGCGTGGATGATCATCAACGAACACCGATTCTTCACGTTCAGTGGCCGTTATCCGCTAGACCTGTCTGACTTTGAATTGGATGATGCCGAAGTCAATGAGATAGCCCACGGTCGCGGTACTAGGTATCCACAATCCCTGTCCGCGCTGTACCAGCTATGGCTCTTTGATAGGGATGTACGACGAAGAGTTGAACAGTGTCTACCTGGACATCAAGGGGCGCTATCATTGGACGCCGAGACAGAGCACATCAAGTCTTACATCGAACGATGGATACACGACAATTGCCCCAAGGATGGGGACCCTAACCTCAACTGGCATCTTTGTCACGACGCTTTGAGCTGCTGGCTTCTGCTCGTGGTATCCATATCGAGGAAGAGATTCGTGTCTCAAGCCAAGAATGAAGGGTTAGATCAAGCAGCAAAGCTCGAAAGTCCCCACGACCAACATCGAAAGCAAAAGCAACAGCGTCTTCTCTTCGGTCTGTCTAACAGACTCTTTAAAGAAGCACTGAAAACACCTAAAGCTTTGTTGATGACGCACCGAGCTGCTATTCTCCCATTTGCAGCCTCAATCTTCATGAGGCAGAATACGAGAAGAGACTTGGTGTTGCGAACGGCGCTACGTATGGTTGGATCCCCAGGGAAGGCATATACTCCAACATTTGTCCGCGAAGCTGGTGTCTGCATGCTTGTGATGCTGTAAGGAACTATGTACATCGCTCTTCCGACTTAAATATGCTGACGGTGCTGAAAAGAACAAACAACATGAGGTCGCCGTACTCGGAACCTCTATCTGAAGAAACACAAGAACGAGTCCCATCCTCGGAAGGGAGCGGAGAAAACTCGAACTCGCGATCAAACTCTAACTCGACCCAATCAGACGGACCAGTACAAGCAAATATCAATCAACAAAGCTATCTGAGTGCGAGCCGTGTGAGCCAACTCCACTCGATCGACCAAGGAGTACACAGCCTCCCACAGACGTCTTCTGGCCTTGGTCCCTCGGTGGGCTTTCAGACAGACAACGACAACCTCTTCTTTAATGTATCCGATTTTCCATACGAACCAGATCCCTCCATGCCACCTCCGGGTGCACCAAATCCCATGCACGCATTTACACCTTACAGTGCTGCTGACATGGATGCATGGATGGGCCCGCCCATGAACGACCCTGTCAGTTCTTTGAACAACCTGCACACTTTGGCAAACACGGCTGCAGAAAGAGGATTGAATTATTTTGACACGGGGTTCGGAATGCCAATCAATACTGTTCAAGGTCAGGCGGGCGGGCAACCGCACGATGGCTCAAATTGGAGTATGGAGGATCTGTCTCCCATGAACAACACTGGGTTTGCCAGTAGCAGCGGAGCAAGCCCGGGGACGGATCGTAGTGCGCAGAAGGAAGCTCTACTAGCAGCTGTAGATAGACTGATCCAGCTAGCCTCGCTGATGCAATAGACATGGATGGCAGCTTCTTACTGGCAGTCCTGCGGTTGGTTGTTTTGGGGGAAACGGCTCCTGTGCATGTCACCACAGGATCCAATAGATGAGACGATCCCAGGGAGTCTCACCAGCAGCAGCAATAGCCAAGCCCAAGCACGACAATTCGAATCCGACCACACGCATGGTTATAGTCAAACATTCTAATTCCGAGTTCTTCGCAGCCTGATTACCGCAACTCTTATTGCAACCTGGTACGAAATAATACATAATGTTTCAATACAATCTAGAAAGTACGATCTTAACGGAAAACCAAACCCACGGGACGCGGCGAACTCGCCGGAAGTGTGGTTTGGATCTAGACCCCCCGGACGAAGCACGCATAACCCCGTGGGGGACATATCATAGAATCCAATCATTGGACGAGCTTGCAACCCCAGATATCAACCAAGGTTTTGAAGAGACTTCGCTGGCTCCGGCTTCTAGATCTCAAAGCCAGAAGAGGCATAGATGCGGAGATTGTGGAGGGACTATCGTCTTCTGTGGGGTACCTGGAGTAGCCGGCCTTCAAAATTCTATCTGCCGGGGGCATATTTCTGTTAGCCGTGCCCGGCATCTACATCCCCACGACAGCATCGAGCGCAACATCCCAAGATGGCAACCTAGACCACTTGGCGGTGGTAGACATTGTCTGAGGATGCGATGCCTATATGATGGCGAACACAAGACTCCATGATCGCGTCCTTTAGGTCTAATTCAACTCAAGCAGAATGGCCATCACCGCAGTCGAAAACCAGCAAGTCCTGGGCGAGGATAGGAAAGGCGCTTCCGCCCATGTCGAAGACCCGGACGTCGACATGGTTCTCCCTATCAAGGACATCGCCGACAAGGCAGACGGTACACAGCCTCACAGGGACTTTCGGCCTGTCCAGCAACTCGGATTGCTGCAGGCTCTGAAGACCTATCGCATGGCTACCATTGTCTGTATCCTTGCAGCAGTTGGTGCGCTTTCCGATGGCTACCAAGTTCAGATGTCTGGAAGTATTGTGGCTCTCCCTGGTTTTATCCGTACCTTTGGCGATGAGCAGGATGATGGCACCTACAAGATCAACCCGCAGTATCTTGCTCTTTGGGGTTGTAAGTTCGATATGGATCGATATGTTGCGAGGACATTTCACTGACCATCACGTTCGTCTAGCCTTGAAGAATGTGTTTGCAATGTTGGGGGCCAGTATTGGTTCATACCCGGCCGACAAGATTGGGCGCAAGTGGATGATTCTTGTGGTTCAGATCGTCATGGTTGGTGGCTGCATTCTTGAGCAATTCTCGTGGCACTGGCTGCACTGGCTTGGAGCCCGCTTCATGGACGTGAGTTGCGAATTTATTCGCAGTACACTGTGTTCGGCTATCTGACAGCTTCAGGGGTTCTCCATCGGTCTCGCACAATGCTGCATCAACGTCTACATCTCCGAGATGGCACCCACCACCTGCCGAGGAGCTCTCATGAGCTTGATGCAACTTTTTGTAAGGCACCAAGCGTTCAAGTGGCCACTGTAATGTTTACTGACTTGCTCTAGTATACGATTGGCTCTTTCCTATCCGCGGTATCACTCAACATCGTCTCCCAAGACAAGCCGGAGAACTGGCGCCACGCCGTCTTGTCTCAGTTCGCACTCTGTGGTGTTGCGATCATTGCCTGGTTCTTCCTCCCAGAGTCTGCTCGGTGGCACTGTATCCATGGACGGGAGACCGAGGCCAAGAAGATCCTACATAGGGTGAATGGCAAAGTTGAGGGCTACGATGTCGACGAGGAATACAGAAGAATGATGGTAGAAGTTGAATCTGCGAATGTTAAGGCTTCAGTTCAGGGAGGTGGTTCGTACCTCGACGTCTTTAAGGGAGTCAACCGCGTAGGTTCTCTACTAAAGCCTGGAATTTTGGAGCAATACTGATTTTCATTCAGCGTCGGCTTATCGTATCTTTCCTACCTTGGCACTGGCAGGTAGCTATCGGTGTTCCGATCATTGGCACGTACTCGAGCTACTTCTTCGACATGGCTGGCCTCGCCAACCCCTTCCACGGCACTGTTGCCACTAACGTGGTCAACATCTTCATGCTCTTGATTGCCATACCTTTGGTTGAGAGGCTTGGTCGACGCACTATGCTTCTCAGCTTCTCTCCCATTGCGATCGGATCTCTCCTCGTTATTGGAGGTGTCCTTAGGACTGATAGTGCTGCTGTTGGGCCAGTCCTGATTGCTTTTGCGTGAGTGCACATGCGAAGCCGATGCGGTTGCGAAAGCAGAGTACTAATAGCTTATAGCTGCATCTGGAGTATCGGGTACAATTTGTCGGCTGGCCCAATGGGCTACATCTACGTCGCAGAAACAGCCACGACTCGCCTCCGTGCAAAGACGACCGGCATTGCCATCTTCGGTATCCAAGGCATGGCAACTGTATACGTTTACATTGCACCCATCATGCTTAACAGCCCTGCACTTGGCATGAGCAACACGGTCTTCTTCTGGGTCGGAACCGGCACTTTGATCTACATCCTCGTGTGGTTCTTGGTTCCCGAGACCAAGGGGCGCTCCTTCGCTGAGTTGGACGAGCTATTTGAGCGCAGAATCCCGGCTTGGAAATTCTCAAAGACCGACACTGAAGAGTCTCGCCGGCGTGAGGAGTACGAGGCTCGTGAGTCTAATCAAGCTATCGAGGTGTAGATTACACGCGTTGAGTGGAGCCGAGACCAAACGCTGTGAGAGAGGCGGAGCGGTGCGATATTAGTGCGACTCGAAGGTCCAAGAGCAGTATGATTCAAGCAGTAGTTCTTTGACAGGAATATATGCTTTGAATTCTCAAGTTGCCTTGAATTACCTGTACCATGTAATAATCGATGCTAGAGTGACGACAGTTGCACCAATTGGCACCTGCGATCAACGGCTCCGGGGCAAGTGCTTGAATACGGCCACCTGAAATATGGTAACCTTGTAGGAAGCTAATTCCATATTATTACATTTTGGAGTCTGACATGATTTCGTGCTCGGACTTGGGTTCCATGTAGCTCTCATTGAGTACTTACATGCTTCGGACTAACTCATGAAGCGGGGCAACACCAATCCCGCACCTCGACTCTAAAGCAGTACATGTACATGCCTTCGTCAACGTCATCCATCTCTTGTTCAAAGCCAACCATCTACATCACGCATCAATCCGAACGATGGCAAACACGGTCATTTTGGGCTGTGGTATAATCGGCCTAACAACAGCTTATCATCTATCCAAGCACCAGCCAGGATCAACCATTCACCTCGTCGATTCCTCATCGGAGCTCTTCGCCTCAGCCTCTGGTTATGCGGGTGGATTTATAGCACGGGATTGGTTCCAAGACGATGTCTCATCACTCGGTGAATTGAGCTTTCAAGAGCATCAAAAACTTGCGGAAGCACATGGCGGTAATGAGAAATGGGGATATTCGAAGAGCGTTACTCTCAGCTATGCTCAATCGCGGAGAGGGGATGGAAAGCCAGCCGATGATAGGATAGGGAGGGCAGAGTTAGCCAGGGACAGAGCGAGGGAGAGCAAGGAAGATCGTGTCCCGAAATGGCTGAGACGAACTGAAGGTGATACGCTGAATGTCGTTGATGATGGTGAAGGTACAGCCATCGTGTAAGTTTTCTAGATGTTGGGAATAGCCAAGAACCTGAGCTGACAACCTCTAGAGACCCTCTAAAGCTTTGCAAAGCCATATAAGCGCTTTGTAAGGAGGCTGGAGTACAGTTTCACCTCCCAGCAACAGCCCTATCCGTCCACGCTGATGTGAGAGGTGAACTGGCCAGTGTCCGTGTTGGCTACACAGATTCCTCTACAGAGACTGAGCTTCCCGCAACCAGGATTTTACTAGCTTGTGGCGGGTGGACGCCTCGGGTTTTCGAGACACTGTTTCCCCAGTCCCGCGCTTCAATTCCAGTAGCTACCTTGGCTGGACATTCGCTCGTTGTGAAAACACCTCAAGCGTTTGCAGACGATACATGCTTCTCCATATATACGGAGCACGGTGGAGTGTCGCCAGAGATCTACTCACGACCAAATGGGGTTATCTACGTCACTGGTGTAAACTCATCCATCACGCCATTACCCGACGTGGCAACAAACGCAAGAACCACTGACGCAGGGCTCGAACATCTGAAAAGGATTGCGAATGCCTTCATTTCGAGGTCAGACAATCAGGAGCTTGAGGTCGTCCGTACTGGGCTATGCTTCCGACCAGTTGCTGATCGGGGAACACCGATCCTAACCCGATTGGAAGACTCCGACTTGGGCACGATCAAGACCCGAGGAGGCGCTGATGGAGGTGTGTTTCTTGCCGTAGGTCATGGACCATGGGGAATCAGCTTAAGTCAGGGGAGCGGGAAAGTGATGGCAGAGATGATACAAGGAAGAGCTTTAAGTGCTGACATCGGCCAGCTTGGTCTGACCAAGTAAATTGAAGATGCAAAACCCTTACATATTTCTGACTCGTTATAGCAACATGCTACTTGAAATGCTTCGAAAACCATTCGATAGCCTGTTGCTCTGCCCGGGCTGCACACTCAGCTTCGTGCTGATCACCAGGATGCAGCCTGATCGAGTAGCCATGCTTAGCACCGTCCTCGACATGAAGCTGACACTCAGACTTTGCGTCGAAGATTCTCCTGATTACAGCAAGCTGCTCATCCTTCAGCTGAGTGTCCTTGCTGCCCACAGCTATGCTAGTAGCGATGCGGATGGACTCAATGTCGCCAGGCAACTCGAGAAAGGACGGGTGTGCGGTAAACACACAGTCCACTAGTCTTTCAGAGCTTTCCGGTCCGTTGTATCGCGGAGCCCTGTCATCATCTCTATCGTGAGCTAGGGTAACGGCATGCTTGCCGCCCCAGCAGAAACCAGCTACACCAACCCTCAAGTCTTGAGTGTCAAACGGCGGAGAATGTGTGCGTACGGCTTTCATGAAGCTCGTTACCCGTGGTAACGTTACTGAGAGCCTCGTAGAGACCATCCAAGGTACCGCCATTGCTGCCACCCTGACAGCGGAAATAGGTTTTGTGAGATATGAGGACCAAGTCTGGGCGGGCTCCATCAGATGATCCAAGAGGGCGATTACACCTTGATTCATAGACCAACCTTTGATCGCGTCAGCTAAGATGGCTTTTCGTCTTTCCGCGACTGAAGCAAAGCTTACCGTCCATGAAATCGGGCAAGTAGACAAGGAAGCCTCCCTTTTTGGCGTAGCTGTCGCAAAGTATTCGGTTGTTAACAAAATCCCACCCAAAGGCATCGGGTACCATGACAATTAGGCCTTTGGGTACGACATTTTCATTAGGTCGAGCGACATAAGTCTTGAGACCGTGAATCGTGTCTTCTGTGCCGGTTGGAGTGCCGAGGGAGACACCACCACGGAAGCAGTCGGGGCACGACATTGTTGGATTCAGAACTCAAGATTGGTTCGAGTCGAACAGGATATTTTCTGACGTAGATCTCTACCAGGGATATGATGTTCAAATAGCGGAATGAATGTTTGGAGGAACCGGAGCTCAGTGTAGTGGACGTCATGCGCCGATCCGAAACCCACGGATTTGCTACTCACGACCGGTGTTCGTTACAAGGTCATTGAAGGACGCAACACCAATTGTATACGCAAAGAGATCCCGATTCTAATCAGGACCCGCCTCCGAGAATGTATTCAACGGACATGTGCATCGTGCAAGGTGCGTTCCAGCGGTGGCTCCGGCTACCCTTTATCTCCGACACTAGTTCATCTTCGGCACCGATCACGGCAACTGGCTTGGCTTCCATCCCGGTGTCAGTTTTGAGTGCCGTTCTTGACCTCCAAACGAAAAGAAAGTGAAACATGTTGATTGAGACCTCAACTACCAGATTCAGTAGGTGCTATTTTGTTCTTCAAGCGCCGGATATGCTCAGCCGATGCCATGCAGCAACCGCCAACAACAATCGTAGGCCACTCCCCTCTCTCACGAGTCCTCTGCACAATTTCATCAAGCTGATCTTCCCAAGAGGCACGCTGCTCAATTGTACTTCCCCCGGGCATGACCCACTTCTTCAAAGACGTATCATAAACCTCGCCATCCGTCCCATCAGGATACAGCACTAGACTAGGCCACTCTTTGAGTTTACCCCGATCGCACATACTCCTTACAGCGTCCTCGTAGACATGCAGGAGTGAGTCAAGTTTCCAGACTTTGGTACAGTTGATTCCGATAGCCCATGGCGAAGATGCAGATATCGTAGGGTCTAGCATCGCTTCGACGGCCTCCCCCGTAGTGCTTCCGTCAGGGAGACACCCATCATCCCGTGGATAAAGACTTGATATCCAATAGGGGATGCGATTGAGTTCGGGAATATCTGCCATGGCTTGACGTAGCGCCTTGATCTCATCCAAACGAGGAACCGTCTCGAGCGCGACGAAGCTAATCCTTGAGGGGATATCTGCGATGGACTTGACGAAGGTCTTGAGTCGCTCGTGATGCCAATGGTACAAGGCAGAGCCATCCATTTCTGGTCCGTACTCGCCGGAGTATTCTTGACTTGGGCGCATGGTTGCTCCGTACGGTCCTACACTCAAAGCGACTCGCGCATAGTCCCGCTTCGCCTGTTCCGCAATTTCAACGGCATCGTCGATGATCCCCTCAAGATTGGCCGTGGAAGTTTCCGGGTCTACCCCTTCAAAGCCCTCGATAGATAGCTGGTAGGTCGCAGTGAGGATGATGTCAACAGGAACATCGCCGAAGTCCTTCTGGCATCTGAGCAAGGTGTCTTTGTCGTTCAGCAGGAGATGAGAAGACCATAGAGGCTTGCTGTCGTCGAATTTGACTCCGTACTGCTGCTCGAGTGAGGTCCCGAGCCCACCGTCGAGGATGAGGACTTTTGTCATGGCGATGTTTCGGTGAAGTTGGAGAAGCGGGGGCGGGGATATGTTGGGGCAGTGAGGTTCCTATCCTCCGCGCCGGACTTGCGGAATCTATTACCCTACGAGAACCGTGTTCCATGCAGTGATGATAGATATCCTGAGAACCCAAATGTATTTGCGAGCATGTATCTCACAGCTACTGAGCATCTTCGGCCCCCTCAAAAACTGCTACACCAAACCTCCTCGTCCAGGTAGTACCATCACTGTCTTCAAGAGCAATCTCCAAAGTCTCAATACCAGCCTCACCAGCTTCATACGTAGCTTCGCCTCCACTGACACTGATGCTACCGAGCTCCGCCCCAGTGACCTCAAAGCTAGGCTCATTGAACCCAACAGCGAGAGCCGCAAGATCAATCGTCGCGCTACCACCAGGAGCAACAAACACATGAGGATCAGCCATGAAGTTAAGGTAGCCCTCGATAGCCGTATAGCCATCTCCGCCTGTGCTGCCATCCCACCAGTCCGCAATACCATCGCCATCTGCGTCCCAGGAGGAGTCTCGGGTGATGGTGGGATAATCTTCAAGACCGCCAACGTCTTCGGGGCTATCGATGATGCCCTCCTTGCCCGAGTTAGAGCCAACGTAGGTCGTGGTGCCCTCTTTGGTCTCTTGGATGATCCGCTGATCGTGGTCGTCAATGACAGGGAGTTGAGCGCCGGAGTCGGACAGAACGACTTTGAATGCATCCTCAGCAGTGTGGACTTCGATGTGCGGATTGTGGAACGGCTCGTCGAAGAATGGCTGATAGTCCGGGGGAGGATCAATGGAGACATCAGCATAACACGCGATGTCCTCCGTAATTGAGGTTCCATCGCCAGGAGGGAATTGCTCGGAGTCCTGGTCGAAGTGGCCTGGCATTGCGTTACCGGCACAGTGGTATTGCTGCGTTCCAGGGAGCTGATCCTCGTAGGTTGCTTGCAGGGCATACGTTCGCTCAGAAGCCGGACCAGGTTTGTAGTAGTTGCCAACAAAGTCGACTTTGTGGGCTCCGCCATCAGTGACACGAGTACCTAATAGCTCATTAGTACCGTAACCCGGAAATTTGAATTTTAACCACTTACCAAAGTTATAAACAACATTGTTGTAAATATCCAGCTCGCCAGCAAAGGCACCATTGTCGTCAACGCCACCACCCATACTCCAGCTTCGGCCCTCAGCGTGCGCAATGAGGTTGTGGTGGAACGAGCCAATATCACCACCAATAGTAGCAGCATACCCGTGGGCTGTACCTTCAGGGTAATTTTTGTGACCCGCGACGTTGAGTGGCTCGGAGATCATTGTGCGTTGGAGAGTGATGTTGTGAGCATCGCGAGAGGAGAAGACCTCGTCGATGCCCCAGCTCTGCTTCCCATTAGCAACTTTCAATTGAATTCGTAGGGGATATACCTCACGATCGAGCAGCGGTCCATAATGCAATGATTGGAGCCTTGCATCCCCATGCCGTCGACTGTCTCGCCAGAGATCGTACCAGGTCTGACGCGGAAGTTCCTGAAGATAACGTCCGATGCACCTGACAGACCAAGTGGATGACCTTCAACGACAACACCTTTGCCAGGAGCAGTCTGACCGGCGAGAGTAACGTACTGGCTGTTGACGGTCATACGGCTCTCAGTGGTGATGACACCACCCACATCGAAGACTACGATACGAGGGCCCTCGGCGACAGTCAAAGCGTAACGAAGGGTACCCTCTTCCTCGGTATCCTCGAGGCTGGTGACGTGGACAACATCTCCGCCGCGGCCACCACGAGCAAATCGTCTGTCAGACTTAGCTTAAATGGTCTTAGCTACTAGCAGGTTAGGGTACTCACCCGTAACCCTCAGCACCAGGGAAGGCCAGTTGTGCGAGACGGAACATCCAGACACGGCCTACGTAAGTCTCGTCTCCGGAAACCACGTCGACACGCCAGTAGTAGGTTGGCATGGTAGTCAGATCTTGGGGCACATTAGCTCAGTGTGACTGCAGGATGCAAACGGTAACTCACCTGGTATGGAGACTTGAGTCTCCGACACTCCCGACTCGACAAGTGAAAGCTCGTCTGGGTCAGTGCCAAGATACACATCGTACGTGGCTCCCTCAACATCAGACGGCGCAGTCCATGATGCTGTAACAGTCCCATCTTCGGGCTGAATTCGCTCATTCTTGTTCTCAGGGAAGGGAAAGCTAATCTGTTGACCCAACGCGGGCCCGTCAATCTCAAAGCCATTGAGAAAAACGCGGTTATCAGCACCAGAAGGAGTGTAGGTAACCTCGACAGGGTCCCCCGATGAAGTAAACGTCACATAGGAGGACGGGGCATCCCAGAAGTTTGTGCTCTGCGCGCCCTGTTCAACGTCCTAAACATGGTCAGTCTGGGCTCTGGTTGATTTCATGGGTGCCTTACAGAAGCAAGCTCTTCGCCGTTGACAGAGATTGAGAGTGTGGCATGGTCCTCCTGTCTTGCCCAGTTATTGTGCCAGGTCAACAACGTATGTTCACCTTCGGGCAGACCCTCAATCGTCAACACAAGCGCACCGCCATCGGAGTCCTCGTTGGTGGTGATTCCTGTTCCGATGAGTCTTTCACCCAGCTTGGGAACAAACTCGCGATAGACAATTTTGTGGTAATCTCCTTCGAGCTGGGTGCTTCCATCAGCAGAGGCTAGAGTAAAGTCCAGATCGTTCACAGAGTAGGTCGAAGATGTGGAGTCGCCTTCCACGTTCCAGACGTTCAAGTCAGTGTCGGCCAGCAGACGAATTTGAGCTGGATGGATCTTAACGCGAGTGCGGGTCTCAGGGTCGGCGGGAGCATCTTGACGCTTGGTCGGAGCGGCAGAGCTCCAAGCCGCGCCAAAGGCAACGGCCAGAGTTGCAGAGAGGAAGCCCTTCATTTTGCTGGAGGACCGCAGATGAGGCTCTCTTGGTATGAGTGCGAGCTGTCCGACATCGACCAGGCTGCTGGATCTGAGCGCCTTTAAGTAAACCAGATCGTCATATTGCAGATTCCTCATTTGGCAAGACGCCTGGGATAGTTCCGGGCAGAAAGCGGTTTCCACCTCGGGGTCTCTCCACGCGAGATCTCGCTGCTGGTATTTCCACCAACGAGACAGGGGTATCACGAGTTTCATCCAAGGCCTGTCCGAAACGTCTCAAAACGAAACAGAGAGGGTCGTAGATTCGCAGCGGTTCGCATGCTGTCGGCAGTCCGA
>JAPTOF010000056.1:0-86748 GCA_028554755.1 Cordia subcordata
ACGAACGTCGACAACGCTACAAATCTAACTTTGGGATCCCGTGTTATTTAGTTCGTAATATCCAAGGCTAGCTTCTTCAAGACTAGAAGCTCTATAGTACGCTCGTTGACTCAGCGTGGAGATCTCACCCAGCCACGGTTTGGTCTAGACAGGTGAAGAAGTCCGTCAGATGAATGTTTCATCTTACCCTTTGAGGTCGTCTTGTGTTACAAGCCATGCCAACCGACGGGGCTTTCCGATTACGCGTAATCATTGCTGGCCTATGCTTGTCTAGGTATGAAACCCGTCGGTTGGCGATATCCCTGTCAAATGCCCGACGGCCAGTTCTGACATCGGGATCTTCACGACGATACCTCAAAATGGCGTTGTTGGACGATGATGGATGCAATACAAGGACCGAATAGGCGAATGTGGCAAATATCCAAACGTAGATTGGCGGCGTTTACCTCGCGCAGTGCTCGATTGAGGCGCCTTCGTTCGGAAGAATTTGAGCAAGCCATCCGAGAAGCTCTCAAGATGCTCCGGTCCAGATCAGGATCCCGAAGGCGGCATGAAGTGGTTGAGATGTCCGGACGATCTACTTCGAGCTGTTGTGCAACTGACCCGTCAAGCATGCAGAGTCCAATTGGAGGAACACATCAACCCAAGGGTCGTCGGAAAGGAAACTCCGCGATCTTATTACCTAATCCTCACGATTCGAACCATTCAGTGTCGATAGGTATCACTTCACGCAAAAGTAAGATACAAAGCTATATTCTAGATCCTAGTCTGATATAAGATTGCGTCTGGCCAGGTATAGGATAGGTCGACTCGCTCCCCATGGCATTTCGCAGCCACAACCTGACATGGAGTGATGCGTCGACAAAAACGGCTGAGCAGGCGCTGTAACGTGCATCGATGTACTTGCGCGCAAGTAACCACACAGGGAGAGGTTAGGACTTTTCACCTATTCCGGATGTGCTGTGTGAGTTTCGTGTCTTTCTCGCATCTCAACCATATTATCTTTTGATAAAGTATGTCCCCAGAGACTGTCGTCTAGAGATTCCTGCTTTAGGTAACCATGGCCCCCTCTCAACCAATCACCACGCACTACGCTCGTGCTATCTTCGCGCTATTGCGATCTTAGCTCCGGCATACTGCTTAACGAAATGCGATTCTCCTCTTGTATGTACTTCTACGCTTTACGCTTTGAAGTCTTAGATATAAACGTGGGGCTTGTGTCGGACTTACAGATCATATCCGAGACCTCTGGCTTCGAACTGTTCAATGCTTCGGTACTGATGTGATGACGTTTCTCCCCTAAAAGTGGATATAGAGTGCCTGGTAAAGAGCGGAAGCGGCAGCGGGAGCGGACGCACGAGCGGACACAGCGCCCCGCTAAATGGGATACTTATACTAGTGCTGAGCAAACTCAGTATCCGTAGAGTCTCGCTTAAGCTTAAGGCACCACTTCGTCGGTTGACGAATCAGCGGGATGCGCCCGCTTTCGGTTCCGGATAGAGCGGGACCTCAGTGCGGCCTCTCTTTCAATTAAGGCATATGTAGCGGAGGTCCGCTCGATGCCGTTTCGCGGCGCTTTCGTCCGCTTCCTCATCTTTAGCCTCAACAACATTGAACGTGGGTGCCGAAGATGGCGACTAACAGACAATCGTGCAAAGCATGCAGGTAAGTACTGTAGACCGGCATAGGCTCTCACTTGCTACCAGAATAGCTAACGACCGTTTTCAAGACGACTCAAAAGGAAATGCGACCGGGGCTTGCCGTCCTGTTGCCTTGTGGGTGCTCAGAATGGGGTAATTGTACAAGCAGCGTTTTAACGAGGTCCAGTGCGACCGACTGGGCAAGAAGTGCGAATACCCGGCTTCGCCGTTTGCCATCTCTTCTGAAAGCGAACACGTGAGCCCTGGGGCAGCAACAATACCAGCATCCTCAGCCCTGAAAGGACCGGACAGTCCATTCCCCCAGGAGTTCTTTCTGGACCAGGACTCACATCAGCCGCTTTCATCATCGCTGCTCGCGTGGTCCAGCAGCCGGGAGGTGGAACAGCTTGTGTCTAACTTTCTCGATGTCACAAATATCGCCTCCCTGTATGAAGCTTACCATGCCAGTGTGCAGACATGGATGCCGATGCTGAGCAAGAAGCGACTCCTTGATTGCAGTGTGCATAGTTCCTTGCATACTGACGGATGCTATCCCTTACTTCTTCTCTGTATGAAGCTGTGCACTGAAGACCCCAAGGGGTCTCCTTCCTCACTAGACACATATGTGGCTGCAAGGAACCTGTGCTCCGCAGTTGAACAGGCCGGCTACCTTTCACTTAGGCTTGTTCAAGCCCTCGTTCTGCTGACTTATTATGAGCTGTTCCACGGCATTCAGCCTCAAGCTTATCTCAATATAGCTAAAGCGGCAAGAGTGGGCGCCATCATTGGCTTGTACAATTCGCAGCATAACTCGACCCTTTTCAAACACGTACCAACGTGGACTGCCAGCGAGGAGGCGCGCAGGACATGGTGGGCCATGTTCGTCCTTGACAGGTATGCATCCGCCGGGATATCCCATGCGCACAATTTGGGTCGGAGTCAGCCTTGCTCTTATACACGCGCGCTAACGTTCACTCTGCTACTTCAGACTCATGAACGTGGATACGCCAGGTCTTCCTTTCGCCCTATCAAGTTCCGAGATCAAAGAGTTGCTCCCTGTCAACGATGACGACTGGGAGGCGGGTAACCCCGTTGCAAGTGAGAGTCTCTATACAACCTCTTTCAGCCACAGCACAGTGCTGGGGCCTTTCGCTATGCTATGCCAAGCAACAAACATGCTCAACAAAGTTCTTTGCCACAAGTCCTCCCGGATACGGTCGACAGGAATCGTGCAAGAGCTCGTCACCGAAGCTTTGCACCTTCATCGGATTCTGTCCTCCCTACAACCGTCCATCGAAGCCACCTTGGCCCCCGTCAGTCACTCGGCTCTACCGGAACACCCATCTATGGCTGCATTGGCCGTGTGTTGCATCGCGCGCCTAAATCTCTACAACCAGTATGCCTGCAATAGTGCATTTGGTGGCGATATAGCCACTCCGTTACAGACTGAGCTACAGCATGTCAGCCTAGCGGGCATCACTACCTTGGTGACAATGACCCTGTCCACCATCGCATGTTTCAAGAGTACTTGCCCGCTGTTGGCGCACTGTCTTTACTACGCCGCAAGTGAGGCCGCTTGGTTCATCAAAGAAGGCTCCGGAGATGAAATGATGCGCGGATTCAAGGACATTGTCAACGGGCTCAGGCATATCGAGGGCTCATGGACTATTGCAGGTTTGTTATTTCTGGTACCCAAATAGATGGCACGACACTGACACCTAGATTAAAGGTAACCTGATCGCCATTTTAGAGAAAGAAGGAGCACCTATGATTGCAGAGGGAGTTTGAACGAAGGTTATCTCACTAAATATTATTGGCGCTGATCTTCTGGAATTTTCTCCTTGTTTATCGCCCAGACAGCTACTCTAGAAGCCCATTTCAGTTACATCAATCCACTTGGCATCTGACGCTGCCAACTGTTCCGCCGCCATCTGCGCATACTTTACCGTATCCTTTCCGAGCAACAGCCGCACCGGAGGGTTTTCCACCTTAGATATGTACATGATGGCGCGAGCAATATCCTCAGCCGTGGAACCTGCTTCGGCAATGGCCTGATCTCTTATACCCTCGAAAGCCCCCACAGTCTGTTCATAGTGCTCACCCATTGGCAGCTTGGACATCGATGAACCGGCCCAGTCTGTCTTGATGCCGCCAGGCTCGCAAGACGTGACGCGGATGCCAAAGGGTGCCGCTTCTTTGGCCAGGACCGTAGTGAAGCCATTGACGGCCCATTTGGCGCTTTGATAAGCGCTGAGACCCGGCAAGCCAACTCTGCCGCCCAAAGAGGCAACCTGAATGACGTGTCCCGACCCTTGCTGTCTCATTGTTGGCAACACGGCCTGAGTGACATAGACGACTCCCAGGAAGTTTGATTCGATCTGAGCGCGGAACGAGTCTAACGGCATGTCTTCGACAGAACATGTGTCGGCATAGCCGGCGTTGTTGACCACCACGTCAATGCGCCCAAATGCAGTCAGGGATGCTTGGACAACTTTGGCGACTTGGTCGGGGTCTGTAACGTCCAGATCGAGCGCAAGGATTCGGTCAGAGCCGTACTGTTTGACAAGATGGTTGATTTTGGTCGAGTCCCTTGCCGTAGCGATGAGAGAATCTCCAGCTTCGAGAACTTGTTGCGACAAAGCGAGGCCGAGGCCGCGCGAGGTACCGGTGATGAGCCAAACTCGAGGCATGTTGACGGGCCAGACAGGGTTTAGATATTTGAATTTGCTCGAGTGTTGATATTGTGATTTTCTCATGTATGTTATTGTTAGTGAATCCATGGGGTATTTATATTTTTTGGTATGCCATATATCATAAAACACTAGTGTCGCTCATATTGTAGGGACATGTCCCTAAATCCGCCAAGCCTTTGTAGCCTTATTAAAGCCGATGCTCACCTCGCCGGTGATATCCAAAAGTCCGGCGACATGCATTGCCCCACAACGGGGCAATTCCTAGAGCCACCTGAAAAGTCATGTGATGTTGACGCCCCTCTTGTGAAAAAGGGGGAAAACGCGGGACGATCGACAAACCTCTTCGCTTTTGTCTACGTCCCCAATGTCGAACACATGTCAATTCGCCGATTAACCAGCCACAAAAATCACGTCTGATGGAGGAACAACCTCTCCCGCTCCTGCTATGGGCACCCATTCATTGGTCGACACGTTGCCTCTACGTATTCATCATCTATGTCATCAAGGGCCTGCTAGCGATCCGTTGGCAACTGAGGAAGACTAGTGCGGCCTTCGGTTCTGCAGTCACACCAAGTGGCAAGCCGGTTTACTCAAAGTCCTACCCTAGCAGACCCCAACTCAAACATCGCTTCTTCTTCCCAGATTCCTATGAGTCAGACAGTCGCTCCCGTTGTACATTGATATCCACGGTGGAGGATACGCTTTCGGTGCACCCGAATACGATGATGAGTTCTGTGCCTTCATGTCACGAGAATTCAATTTTCTCGTCGTCAGCGTCCAATACTCCCTCTCGCCTCGAGCTACTTTCCCGACACCTACTCAGGATGTTGTTGCAGTAGTGGAAGACATCCTCCGTGATGACAACCTGCCCATTGACCACTCTCGGGTCGCGATTGGGGGCTTCAGCGCGGGAGGCAACCTCGCTCTATCAGCGTGCCAGTCGGCAAGTCTGCAGGGCAAGATCAAGGCTGCAGTGCCGTGGTACGCTCCTGTGGATTGGAGCGTCGATTACGAATACAAGCTCGCCTCTCGGCCCTACCGGCACGCCAAGGAAGTTGACGGCCTCGCAGCGCTGGCGCCTATTTTCAACAATGTCTACCTGCCGACGGGCACGGATCAGAGAAACCCGCGTCTTAGCGTGCTGTACGCGAAACGGACGGAGCTGCCGGAGTGGATCTTTGCCATTGGCGCGGAATATGACATGCTCAATGATGAGGCGCGAAGGATGATGATTCGGTTAGCGGGAGAATCAAAAGTGACTGGCATGGAAAACGTGGCTTTTGACAGGGAGGGTGGGAAGTTGAAGTGGAGGATGGTTACAGGTGCAGAGCACAGCTTCACTCACTGGTGGCTGAAGAGAGGCCAGCAGGCCAACGAAGCAAAGCAACTGGCAGAGAGATGGTTTACAGAGGCGGGAAAATGGCTGACGGAGGAGGCTTTTGCACAGCGAGCATAGTATAGTGTCATAGATAAACTATCACATATGAGCTCAGACCAGCTTATACTTCTGCTACCTTTCTATCACCGAGTCCAGGCAAGCGGACCTTGATGTGGCCTACTCAATTACAAGACTTTTCCATTCTTAGGAAAAGGGCGGTACGCCACCTCAGCTCCAAGCAGGTTCTCAAACATCGCAGGTCGTCGACTGCCGGTTCTTGGGTCCTCGCCGATGAAGTCCAATGGAAATCCAGGTTCTAAATTCGTCATGCTTTCGATATGCTGGATTTGCGCATCCGTAAGCTCCACCCCAAGTGCCTTCACGTTGTCTTCCAGATGGTGCACCTTGCGGCCCCCGACAACAGGGAAGACATTGGGCGCCTTCTGACGGACGTAGGCGATGGCAATTTGTTGAATGCTCTCCACACCGTGCTCTGAAGCAACCTTTTCAAGCGCGTCGGCGAGAGCCTCATCTTGAGGGCTGAGCACGCTTCCGCGGCCACTGTCGTTGCTTTCTGCGCGAGCCACGCGCTGCTTCTTGCTCTGCAGCTTTCCTCCTCCCAGCACGTTCCAAGGACACAGAGCCATGCCATAGTGTCGAGCCATTGGCACTATCTCGCGTTCGAAAGCGCGATCGACCAAGCTCCATCGCCCCTGGTAGACTGAAAAGGGGGTTTTCCCGTGGGCCAAGGCGTATTCATTGGCCGCCGCCACAACCCAAGCTGGGGTGTCCGAAACACCAAGGTAGAGAACCTTGCCC
Source organism: Cordia subcordata (assembly GCA_028554755.1). Taxonomy (NCBI): domain Eukaryota; kingdom Viridiplantae; phylum Streptophyta; class Magnoliopsida; order Boraginales; family Cordiaceae; genus Cordia; species Cordia subcordata. Next base: position 6,531 of record JAPTOF010000056.1, read on the forward strand.
TGCTGTACGAGAATATGCAGGGAGTCCATGATCTCCGGAATAGACGTCGTCCAATCCCAAACGTGAAGGTAAAACAGATCCACGTATTTGGTCTGCAACTTTTGGAGCGACGCTTCCAAGGAGATGTGCATACTTTTCTTCGAATTGCCGCCATAATTGACAGCTCTGCCCGATTTCTCATCCCAGAATCGGTAATTGAGGGTGTATTTCGTAGCGATGAACATCATGTCCCTGTTGCGGCGAGAGAGCATCCAGTCGCCAAGGATCCGTTCTGATTGCTCGTTCTGATAATTGTTCGCGGTGTCGATGAAGTTACCACCAAGCTCGTAATACGCGTCAAGGAGCTTGATAGATTCAGACTCCTCCATCGACCCCATGAAGTCCCAGGCGTCGCCGATCGACATCGCACCCAGCGCCAGCGGCGACACACGAACACCAGCGGTGCTTGCCAAGATCCGGTACCGTCCCAGCTCGGACGGGGGAGGAACTGGAGGTGGAATGGCAGACATCTTGGAATATTTCGACGGAGTCTTATGTGTTGAGAATTATGTCGTCGCTGAAGGACTGTCACAGACTTTGGGGGGTCTATTTAGGTATAGTAGGTTGTAGCCAGGGAAAATAGCTTTGATGACTTGAGGAGTACCTGCGGCAGATGTAATTCCTGGCGATAGGGACCCTTTTGTACGTAGGGCAAGAGGCGGGTTTTCAAACCTTACCGACTCTTTGATCGTGATCGGTATTGCATAAAAACAATACGAATCAGATGCTTACGAACCTCGCTTACGGACCCTCCTCAATTATTAATCTGCTTCAATCACGGAGTCTCTGAGGAGTCTTTCTCAGTCAGAGATCGGAGGTTCTACGAGAGCTTGGACAGGAAGTGGTTACTCAGATACAGAGCGGATGCATGTGGACAAGAGCGGACAAGAGCGGATAAGCAGGAATTTGCCCTTTCACAATGTATGTCCGTATCAAGGACCAACAAAACTATCCACTTTTCTATGAGATTCATCGTCCCGGCTGCAGTCGAGAAAGCTGCGGGTTGAGACTGCATCGGCTTCTCGGTATTAAGGCTTTATATCCAGGCTTGACTTGGAGGCTGTCAAGAAAATCGTTGCATCGCCTCTTCCAATCTTCTCATGATGATCTAATTTTTACTGAATGCCGGCCATTGAGTTGCCACAGGAGAGAGGCTGAACGAGTACATGTACTGTCGCCAATGTCGGGTCAATCTCTCAGCGTTCTTTGTGCAAATTTACGAGTCATGTTGTCAAGCTTGCTCAATACAACGTTTTGTAGAAAAGTACTTTCCGTCAATGGGGTTTTCTGATAGTATCCCTTGCATTTCCACGTACCAGTTACTAAGTGGCCACTTTCGATGCTCGAGTCGCGGTACCAGAGATTTACAAATCAGATTTGCTTAACTCTGCGCTATTCTAAATTGGCCACAATCCAGTCCATCAGATAATGTTCCAAGATTCCTAAGTCTCTTAGATCTAACATGTATGCCCGGTCGTAGACCTCTCAATTTCCGACATCTGTAGATCTCGCGATTTGCTCCATTTCAGCATAGTCCCGGTTGAGATCGTCCAGCCTGCCCCCAAATGTCGTGTAACAATCCGTGCCGAGCTGCACCCGTAAGGCCTTGTCGTTATGTCGTTCCTTCCACGTCGATTCAAAGAGTCCTCGCATCTGGATCACGTCCAAGACCCTTTCACCAAAAAGCTTTGGATCTCCGTTTACCATCGACATATCCTTGCCGGCTCTGTCCACGATATCAAACCAAGCCTCGATGACCTCCTTGTAGTCTTCTGAGACGCCTCCATCGGACTTGGCGTTGTTACTGGCAAACGGTGTTTTGAAGCCTCCGGGTTCAACAATCAGTGTGCGAATGCCGAATGGCGCCAGGAGGCTCGCGTAGGACTCTGTCAAAGACTCTCCAGTTGCCTTCACTGCACTGTACATCATGTGCTCTGGCTTACTCACGAATCCCCAGATTGAGGACATTGTGACCACAGTCCCGCGCTTGTTCCGGCGAAGAATCGGGAGGAAAGCCTTCCAGATCCGAATCAGGCCGTAAACATTAGCCTGGAAGTAGGATTGCAACTGGTTCTCGCTCATGTCCTCCGCCGCACCTAGCAGTGTAGATCCAGCATTGTTGACAACAACCCAGTGCGTATCAGGCCCGGCTCTCCCTGAGGCTTCCTCCTCGCGGATGCAGGAAGCCACCGTGTCTTTGCTGTCAGGCTTTCCTATATCCACCTGAAGCCACTGACCGCCGAGCTTGGTGAATTCGGGGTGGTCGATCTTGGCTTTGGCGATATTGCGCCCCGTACCGACCACGCGATGACCCTCGCGCAGGGCAGCCAATGCGATCTCAAGCCCGAGTCCAGAAGAAGCACCGGTGATAAACCAGGTTTTCGTCGTTTCACTTGCGTCGGCCATGGTCGGATTACTTTCAAAAGATGTAGAACCAATTTTAATTCATCCCTGACTTCTCAAAGGAGATGCGCGGGTGATGAAGCTCTACTTAAACACATAGTCCTGGCCAAACTGCCCGTAACAGCCCTCTCTTATCATTATCTTCGAAGTAACTGGTAATAACCAATGCCTATACAGGGCGGACTCCACCTCCGCTTCGGCACAACGCGCTATGGACAGACTAGCGGGAACGGAATGGTCGGCAGTGAGATCCCCTAAACGCCGATGACGCGTTGGCGGACAGGAGCGGACAGGGCGGACAAAGGCGGACGGCAGCCAACGGCAGCCCTGAGGTACCGTTATTTGGCATGTGCGATATTTCTAAGCCGATGAATAATGTTACGCGCCGTGGAACTCTACAAATCTAATCGGCGCTTAGCGCTTGGGCACGCAGTAGGTACTAGTAGCCAATCTGGGATACTATAAGTACTTCTAGGGGAGCAAAACGACATAAGCTGTCAAAACCGCATCACCAGTCGAGATCGGATTCAGTGCATCACAACAAACTTCAGATCGAAACCAACTGTCAAAATGGCTCCTCAGAAAATCATCGCCGTCCTTGGTGCGACCGGCAATCAGGGTGGCTCGGTCGTAAATGTCTTTTTACAAGACCCCAATTGGCGTGTCCGGGGTATCACCAGAAATCCCAAGAGCAGCAAAGCTTCGGCTCTTGTCGAACGTGGTGTCGAAGTAGTCAAAGCTGATCTGGACGATCCCGCCTCCCTGATTGCTGCTTTCGACGGCGCCCACGCTGTGTTCGCCGTCAGCGACTTCTGGGGTATATACGGAGATCCCCAAAACCAGAGCAAGCCGGCAAAGGGACAGGCACTCAACGAGTGGGCTGCGCAGCACGAGACACAACAGCTCCGCAACGTTATCGACGTCGTCGCGAAGCTTTCCACCCTGGAACGTTTCGTACTGTCATCTCTGTCTGACGCTACAAAGTGGTCTAAGGGAAAGTACCCTCATGTGTTCCACTTCGACTCCAAGGCGATAGCCGAGCGGTATGGAAAGGATACGTACCCGGAGCTGTGGCAGAAGACTAGTATCTTCCAGGCAGGCTTCTTCGTTAGTAACCTCGTTGGAAATCCTATCCTGAGACCAGTCAAGGTAGGGCAAGAGCATCCCACAATACTCCTCATTGGTATGACTAACCTCAACAGACCAGCGAAGGAGGCGTTGAGTTCCCCACGGGCTTAGACCCTGGTGTGAAGCTTCCTTGGATCGTCGCTGAAGAGGACAGTGGGCCTCTCGTCAAGTCACTGGTGGAAGAGGCTCCCGGTAAAAACCTCATTGGATACCGAGAGTGGAAAACATTCGGCGAGTTTGTACAGATCTTCAACAAAGCTACTGGAAACAATGCCGTAGCCCATGAACTCCAAAAGGGCGAGTTTGCCGTATCCCTCCCAGATGAGCTGAAGCTGGAGCTCACGGACAACTGGGCCTACTGGAATGAGTTCGGATACGAAGGCAGGGATGATCCCACGATCATTCATCCTCGCCAGGTCAGTCTCAAATGTCGCCGTTCTCACCGCGTTATCACTAACGAACAACAGCTAGAAAGTGCCCCTCGCCTGGCCTCAATCGAGGATTACCTACGTAAGCAGGACTGGGCCCAGGTGTTGGCAGAGTAAGTCCGGGTGGAAACGGATCTCGGAATATGTATAGTCACGTATTCTATAACTATAGACCAATTGAAGTCATGCCTTTACAGCACTTTGCAGAAGATAAGTCGTTTAGTTTCAGCTCCCAAGCACTGTTCGGAACGTGAAAGACGATTACCTCCAAGAAGTCAGGTCTCCAGAGCTCGACTAGCCAGTGAGGCGTGATCTCTCTTCAGCCGTACTATCTTTTTTAGTATCATACAAACTCATTTGGAAAAGCAACTTACATTCCGATTACATATCCATGGCGATAAGGTTGATCGAGCGCAATTGAGGACTGACTCCAATCCGCTGCCGCAATGTTGGTGGTTTCGAAAGGCTGGTATCCAGCCCCGCGGGTGTAATCATCGATGAACAGATACCACTTCGTTCGTCAGCGCTGATTGAATCATACTATTGGACAAAACATACCTTCGAGGGATCATCGTTGCTCTGGAAAGCAAGGGGACCTTCACCTGCCGGAAGGGGAGCACCGATGCCATTCTTGATCACGGTCCACGGTCCGTCTAGGGACGAAGCACTGGCTTGTTCAATGAGCTCGTTGGGGCCGTTCTTGCTGATCCGATGGAACGTGTCACCGTCTTGCTTGACGGTCGCGTCCATCCCAGCGCCTTCAAGCCAGATCTCGGCTTCGGAAAAGGTAACGAAATCGCTGGTGAATGATCGCATGATGTACCAGCCTTGACCGATAAGGTTACACGTCCAGTGAACAAGGTCTAGGGTTGGGGATCAGTACAACGAGAAGTTCTGGCGCGTACAGTTCACTCACATTGTTCTCTCGACGGGTCCCAGATTGCATCTGGGGCCCAGGTCATACCGGCATTATCAGGGCTGATAATACGTAAAGCCGGCTCAGACCAGCTCTGAAGGTCCTCAGACTCCCAGACGACAATACCGTGAGATCCCTCTGTGGTGTATTGGTCGCCAACGTCCCATCCCTCCGGGTAGACCCAGAGATCCGTAGCGATAATCCAGAACTTGGAGCCGTCTGGGCTGCGAATGATGGATGGATCGCGGACTCCCGTGGTCCCCACTGTAGACGTCAAGACAGGTCCGCCTGTACCGACTGTCGTCCATGATCCAGGGTCATTGTTGTTGGACACAGACATATAGACCTGTTCCCCATTCTCGGTTCCTTCTCCAGTGAACTGTGGATCTCAGTTTCTGAGCTTATCTATCATGCTTTCAAACTGCACTCACATAGACGAAGAGGTAGTCTGTGTATGTTGACTGGCGCTGATGCACCGCCGCAGAGGCGGCGAAGGGCAAAGCGCAGATGATGCTGGCAAACTTCATGTTGATATTGGTGAGCTTGATCCTGTCAAGTGGTTGTCTTGATACCGCGTATTTGGGTTCCCTTTTTTCAACATATGTACAGTGGCTTTATGCCTTTTGTTTTGAGTAGTGGTCAGTTTCAAGTCGGTGCCTCAGTGGAGCGCTTGAAACGAACCTGCTGCCGCCTCGATCAAGGCAAACGGAAGCAAGACTCCCGTTCACATGCCGATTCCACTTCCCGAAAACTGATCCCATTTTCTGCTGCTCTGCGGTTGCCTCCCACAGGAGGGGTTAGTAACGACATGGTAGCCTCAACCGTAAGCTTACATGTGAGACTGAAAGAGCAAGTCTTGGATGTGTAGTCGAGTAGCGAGGAAAGGAGACTTATGAATGGCGCGCCTCAGCTACCAGGTATAGGCAAGACCTGATATGCAACCTCACTTCTGGCTAATTGATAATTCCCCGCTTCATCATCGTCGGCCGCTCCGTCTTCCCCAGACTTGGAGGTTTGCGGCTCTCGCATCCGGTTGAAGTTCTCGCACCGACAACAGACTATGCATGAGAAGGATGAAACGTGGCCGGGTAAAGTAGACAAATGATGTTGCAGAATGCTCGTGAAGATGTCCCAACTAGGTATCCAGGCTGAATTGTCACACTTTCGCGCCCGTATAGTCATTGGCCGTCGCATCGATGTTACAGTTGCGGCAGGGATCGGTTCATATATTTCAGGCGGCGTTACATTGGACCCGGGCGGAGGGAATGCAGGATCACTTTAGCCAGCCGCCGGCAGTTTGTGTTGCTTCATTAATCGTCGTTTTTCGCGGAGGTTTTGCGGATGACCCATGCAGACGGTAAGTCGAACCGATTTAGCCAGATGCCGGTAGTCGATCCTGTGCAATCTGTAATTACCCGACGTCTGGGGAAGTCATACGGCTGTAGCCGCGTTACATCTACCATGATGCGATAATCAGTAAATTATCGTGAGGCAGTGACATACGGACCTCGACAATGTTAAGGTGAGGGATTGGTCCGCATCAGGCAATGCGGAACCAAAGCAGATCCCGGTGTTCCAAACTTTGACAACCTCCCCCTTCATGCTGATGCCCCCTAATTTCAAGGCTCCGTACATACTCAAAGGGGCCAAACACTGGTCGAGTAGGGATCACGATTGATGCGCACAGCGTTTGGTATAAGTACCAAGCATTTGTCGCGAAACACAAGAAGCTGTTCGATTTCATCTGAACAATAAGCAGCCTGTGTCAATCAACAATAACCTTTACTTACCCAAAATGAAGTCTGTCGCCCCCCTTATCTGTGTGCCCCTCGCGGCCGCTTTTCCCTCCGACCCCTTGTCCACCCGTCAAGCGGCAACTTCCATCCACGAAGCCTTCGTGGCCGCCGGCAAACAATTCTTCGGCACCGCCACCGACCAGGGGCTTCTTCAACGTGATGCCAACGCCGCCATCATCCAAGCCAACTTCGGCCAGGTCACCGGCGAGAACTCCATGAAATGGGGCTCGCTCGAGGCCACTCGCGGCTCCTACAACTGGGGTCCAGCGGATTTCCTCGCCGACTGGGCAACGGAGAACGGCAAACTCCTCAGGGGTCATACTCTGATCTGGCATTCGCAGCTACCCGCATGGGTGGAGGCTATCACTGATGCCGAAGAGCTGAGAGAGGTCATCCGGACGCATGTGAGCACAGTGATGGGTAGGTATGCTGGCCAGGTCGCTCAATGGGTGAGTCTATCTATATAAGATCCAGTCATGAGCCAAGCTCACCTTCGCAGGATGTTGTCAACGAGATCCTCGCCGAGGATGGTACCCTCCGCGACTCGGTCTTCTCCCGTGTGCTGGGCGAGGAGTTCGTCAGCATTGCCTTCCAGACAGCCCGCGAGACGGACCCTGCCGCGGCCCTGTACATCAATGATTACAATCTTGACTCAGCTGGGTACGGCAAGGTTAACGGTATGGTGTCGCTTGTGGAGAAGTGGGTGGGTGAGGGTGTGCCCATTGACGGCATCGGTAAGATACATCGTCCTGTAAGCCTCTTGTACCATGACTGACCTTTACGATAGGTACTCAAACTCACATCTCTGGTGGCATGGGCGCCGGTGTTCAAGGCGCCTCGAGCAGTTGGCGTCTGCCCCGGTCAATGAGATCGCCATCACCGAGCTTGACATTGCCAACTCGCCAGTCGAGGACTACACCGCTGTTGTTCAGGGCTGCTTGAACGTTGAGAAGTGCACTGCTATCACGGTGTGGGGTGTCAGCGATGCGGTAGGTTCACGTTCTCGTACAGTAGATGACTTTTCGCTGACGATGCCAATGCAGGACTCTTGGAGACAGGGGGAGAACCCTCTGCTCTTCGACGGTAGCTTCAACCCCAAAGAAGCTTACAATGCCATTATCGAGCTTCTTGGTGCTTGATTCAAGGTTCTCCAGCTCGAAGCAGTCGGCCTATAGTGCGAGGTTGGGACTGAGCGACCGGCGGAGGGAGCCACCACATGAGAGGGCACGAAATAGTACAGCACGTACGCATTCAAATCTCTTGTCAATTGGTACATAACGACCAGAAGATCATTTGTTCTTTCTCGGCACATACTCAGGCCCACGCTGACCGGTGTTCGCGCCACTCTTTGAATGCGCTGTACGTGCCGTCTGCGTCGCCTCATCGAGCTCCTGCAGAGGCTCGCTCTTATCGGTGCCAGACTCTAGCTTCTTCCCAGGGACACTGTCTGTCTTATGGGCCTTCTTCTTGAGGATCTCAGCCTCTTCATCTGCTAGTTCTGCGTCGATCTTGGCGCCTTTGGATGGCTCGTTTCCGTGAAGAGTAGCCTGGTTGAAGTTAGAGCGTGTCATCCAGAGCAGAGTCGTGAGATTGACTTACAAGGTAGCCTGGCTCGTGCTTGGAACGCTCCGCGACCTTCTTCTTGTCCTGTGTGCTGTCAACTTTGGTTCCCTCGAATCTTTATCAGACAAGACGTTCACAAGGCCACCGCACCTGTTCATCTTGGAGCTGATTCACGATCTTGGTCTTGTCCACTACCACTTGTCAGCCTTGTGGATTTCCCCTAGCATGCATCACAAGTACGTACTGTAGCCAGCGGTGTTGACACCGCTCTTGTTCCCAGCAGCCGAGATTTGCGACTCGCTGTAGTGCTCCTGATTACCGCCCTCATATGCTCGGCGCTCGCCAACATTGGAGAAGCCAGCTTGGTGTGCCATGATATTTGGCTAGTGGGGAATCGTCTGATAAATATCCGGCGCGTGAAGGTTGTGGGAGCTGTTGTGTAAAGAAGAGACTATCAGTAGCTCATAAAGTACACTATCCATTACCATTCTTGCTATGCCATCATCGTGACTATCATGCTTGAAACGTCATCGATACCGCTCAGAGTCAAAACTGGACCTCATACCGGAGGTTTGCTCCGGCTCATTTCCGCTGATGAAGGCTGAATGAAGTCATACCGCCAGTCTTGAGTCTTCATAGATGAGAATTGAAGTCGATCACCTGGTCAGTCGAAAATTTGGTCAACTTTTGATAGCCCAGTTTGTGAAGCTTGTGGCGATGTCAAGATTGGTCACAACTTTGGTTATCAGGTAGCTACCCTGCGGTCGGTCATGATCACGTTGCGCGACCGCGACGCTTGATAAATACACTACCCAAGATAGCTGGAATCTTCATAGTGATATGCTATCTTGAACCGGGGTATCATGAATGATTCCAAGCCGCCTTATCAGGGTTTGGATTCGATGGCAAATCTGGAGACCCAGTTGTGTTTTCCAAACAAGTTGGTTGGTATTTGCTGAGTCAAGCTCGGTTCATCACAATAAACACCTCTCAATTTACTCAAAAGCTGACTCGCGTGACCTATCTTGCTGATTGTAACTTTGTAAATGATTTCATTCTTCAAAAACCCTCTTGTGCTACCTTCAACTTTGGCGTGATTGGGACCAAGTGTGCCGATGGCGAGTTTGACGAGATAAATAAGTCACCCTACCCTCGCCCCCGCGATATCAACCGGCCCCTATCCGAGGATGCGGAGACAGAACCTCTTATCTAGCTCCCTATTGGCCGCTGCCAATTCGTCTAACCTGATCCAGAAGGTGAGCAAGAGGGCCAAGGTTATCAGAAGTTCGCCGTGCCCTAGCCTGCCATGCTGCTCTGTCTCTGTGCCGGCAACCGCAAACAATGCGCGGAACGATTGACAACCACTATCAAGCTCACACGACGCACTCGACGAGATGGGCAGGAGGTTGGCTCTTGGGGACACCAAGCGGGGTCCGCCAGGGACCGTTTGTACGACGACGGGCCGTCGCTTATAGCTTGCAGCGATACTAAAGTCGATGAGACCCCAGAAGATTCAGGCATGGCTGCTTGGTCCGCAATAACCATTTCCAACCTCTTGCTGGACGTGGTCGACCGCTATCGACATCCTGATGATGGTTTCGTCAACATCTCTAGTCATGGCGGCAGCCCCAGCCGCCCTCGCCGCAACCTGCATCCCACGAGGCGATCCCTTCGCCATCGTGGATAAGCAAGAATGGGTGAACCCAGATGACATGACCTGGGCCGACTTTAAGCCTCCGCCAGGCGCCAATTGGAGCGATCCCTCTGTCACCGGCAGAGATCGTAACTTCAACATCGCCCTAGTGACCCTCGACTATGAGGACCTCCCCTTCGCCATCACTCAGGCCGCTGGCTCAACCATATTTGGAAACCCTCAGCCTTCGGCCGCGAAGATCTCGCGCGAGGACGTGCCTGCGTTCTACCGAGATTTGCTGAACACGCCCAACGAGCTCAACAAGGGCCACACGCTGCATGAGTATTGGATGGAGGACTCGGCCGGGAAGTACGGTGTTGACCTGACTGTTTTCGGAGCTTATCGCATGCCCAAGAAGGCGTTCCAGTATGGGATTGACGATTGGATGAACCCTGGTTCGTGCCCAGCCGGCGAGGACTGCAATTTCGACATCCGCGGGGATGGATTAGACGCATGGAGGGACGACGTCGGCGACGAAGTTGCGGATGCGTATGAGCTCGTCTTCATTCTGTCTGCCGGTCAAGATGAGTCTGGCTCGTGGCAGGAATTCGGCGAAATGATGTTCGACCACAGGGACGACGTGCCCGACGAGTTCGGTCCTCCTGGTAATGGCACGAACTGGGGCACAACTCGTTATGTTCCCTGGACATCTTGGGCTTCAGCAGCCGCAATCTGGCCAAACGCTGGAGGTGGCTCTTCCACCCAAGCCGAAAGCTCTGGCATGGGCGTCTTTGCGCACGAGCTGAGCCATCTCCTCGACATTGCCGACAACTACAACAACCCTTACGGCGACCCGCTCCGTCGCTCCTTCACCGGCCCATGGTCCATGATGTCGCGAGGGAGCTTCAACGGACCTGGAGGTCCTCACACACGATGGCAAATCCCCTGTTTGGAAGGTTCCTCCATGGGGTCTCTGCATACGGTCCGTGACAAGTACCAGCTCGACTTGATGGACAAGAGCGGCCTCCTCCGCTTGTCTAAAGATGCGTTGGCTGAATCTGGCCTGGTGGTTGCTCGTCTCACCGCTCGGTCTGTCGTTTCGGACCTCTTGGGTCTGCGAGTCCAGCTTGGCGAGGATCTCACCCCGGAGTGCGACATCGACACGGATGTCCTCTGCGATGGTGGCGGCTACAACAACTACGACATGGAAGTTATCGATCGTATGGGCGCCGATTCATTCCAGCCAGACTCTGGTGTCATGATCAGCAAGACCAAGGACGAGGACAGCATGCCCTTCCAGTGGACCATTGATGCGAACCCCGAAGATCTTGATCTGGTGGACTTTATGCGCCCCAATGGCACTGAGGCTAAGATCACCATGGGCGACTATCGACAACTGGCTGACGCGCTCTTCCACGCCGGAACTCGGTCTGGTAGCGAGTATGAGTACCAAGATGAGGACAATGGCCTACACTTCTACGTCCTCTCTGTCCGTCGCGACGACGATGGTGTTCTATCTTACACTGTTGCCATCCGCTCCCTTGCCGGTTCAGGAGCCAGTGAATTCGGCGTCGATCTCGCAAAGGGCAACCCCATCGGGGGCAAGAACAAGCCAACCGATAAGGGAGTTTTCTGCTCATTCGATCTCACCAACAGCGGTTCCTATGTCGAAGGCGGTGAGCATCCTGATGACGCCTCTGCGTATCTAGGCAGTGATGTATACCGCCTTGAGGCCGAAGTCAGTGGCGAGGGCTGGAGGGTTGAGGTTCCGAATATGCTTGTTACTGCCAAGTTCGGAGAGACTGTGAGTGCTAATGTTGCCGTCGGAGCTGCTGAGGATGCGGATGAGGAGGGTGTTGTTACTTTGACTGTCACGTCTGAGTCGGACTCTGCTGTCAAGGGAACAGCAAAGTGCACCGTCCCCAAAGCTTGAGTTATTCACTGTATGTAGTCTACTACAACTTGTTTACATGTCCCCTGCTGTCAGCTACGCGGCGCCATGGAAGCCCCGATACTGTAACACGTTAGTGTGGCTCCTAAATAGTGCAGATGCCTGACTCACGTTATGATCGCATAGCAACCGCATATTAACCCTCCTCTGAGCGCGTTCGCATTGTCCTCAGACCGTCCACCAAGGGCAACGATGTTCACCAACAGTACAGTCCCGATCAAGCTCGCTAGCTCAAAGAAGTTGAACGTCAGGGCTAGATCGACATCCATGATCCAAGCCGCAATAGCCGTCAGGGGCGTCACGCAGAGCGCAATCTGAACGGATGACCCGATACTCACAGCTATGGCCAGGTCGAGCTTTCCTCGCAAGGCGACTGTCACGACGGTGATGTATTCCGCCATGTTGCCGACAATTGGGAGGATGATGAGGCCGATGACTGATTCGGAGAGGTGACCTCCTGAGTGGTGGGTGATGTCGTCGATGGTGCTAACCAGGAATTCTGCGTTGAAGGACATAAGGAGGGAAGACAGTATGAGTATGAACACAGATACGATGCGTCCGATAACCGGGTCCGGCGAAGTACCAGTGTTAAAGTGAGGCCGAGGCTCGTCAAAACTATGGACTGAGCGCGTAGTTGGCATTGGTACGGCCGGAGCCAAGGAGTGCTCTCGGCTATGGCCGCCGGGGACGGAATGCAGCGAAACCTCTCGTGAATGGCCACGAGACCTCGAAGCACTCCCCGACAAGAAACTAGGAAACCTTGTGAATGTAGCAGTGGGCCGCCCGCGCTGCTCGAAGTAATCGGCGATAGAGTCCTGACTGATTCTTGGGGAGTCGAAGCTGGAGTACGTCCGCATTGGTCGATGTTCGGCGTCATCTACCGTGTCTTCTTCTGCGAAGCGGATAGTCCGAGGTGGAAGGACTAGGGGACTGGCGTTCCCAGATTGACGAGGGCCCAAGATGGGAGTTTCCTCCTTCATCTCTGTTGGGATTTCACGTGTTGGGCTGCCAAGCTCGTGGACGATGTAGCAAATGTAGATGCTGAGCACCACGCAAGATGTGATGCGACTCATGAGCAATGTCGACGGTGTACTATCGCCTTCAGATGGTTGATACGCAATTTCGTACGCAGTCTGATACATTAGTTGGGAAGCTTCTGGGCCGCACGGGACTACACTTACTGGCATCAAGAATGCAAAGACCGACACAAACAGCAGGCATCCCATCAACTGCGTGCCCTGTGTCGTCGACATAACGGACAAGCCCACGAAACTACTCGCAAGCAGGGCTGACCCCAGGATGAGCAGGATGTTGACGAGTATGGAGCCGAGGATAGAGGCTTCAACGATACGCGTATGTCCTTGTCTCAATGCGACACTGCGGCAGTCAATGTCTGTGCCGGTTTGCCAGAGAAAGTCCGCCCAAGTTATTTCTTACATGCTAGAGTCGAGGTCAGCATCGCATCTGCAACTCGAGGGATTGGCGCTCACTTACAATAATATCAGCTCAACAAGATTCCCCAGGCTAATGTTCAGAAGAGCGCCGACAGTATCGCCCGCCTCCGAAGCGATCTTCTCGGTCGCATCCGTCAGCATGGCTGACAACGGCACAATGGCCAGAGAATTCGTGGCGAATATCCATGCCGGCGGCGTGCTGCAAAGATACGTCGCAAAGCCAGCAGGCACAAAGACCAACAGGACGTTGATGTACGAAGATAATAGCGCCGACCTAATGCTGGAAATGAGGCTCCCAAAAAGCGAAGAATCAGATGGTTGCTGGATGGAGGTGTACTGGTAGCTGGTAAGTGAATCTTTCAGCGTGGCCAGCCAAGCCCAGCCCCGAGCGCCATGGTCAGGCTCAGTAGCCTCCCCTTCCGAGATGTCTGCATCGGCATCATGGTTCCTTTGGCACGTTGGCTGGGACGAGGTGTCGCTCGATGGGTAGCTGTGCTGGGCTTCTAAGTCCATCGATGGTCGAACAATGTAAATGATTGGTCCTTCTGCAACAAACAGTGTGATTGCACGTATGGGTTGTAAAGTAAAGAATGTCGATGTGAATGAATTTTCTTTTCCTAAGCGACAGTCCCTTAAGAAATGAATTATGCACGAGCGATTTGCCCGGAGGGAGCCCATCATTGCCTGTGCCCTCTCGTCACGCTCACTTGTTCTGAACCGGCCTCACGCAGCAAATGAAGTATTCGACGATACTTGTGCCTCGCTACGCCAGTAACGGCTGCTCTAACATGTTAAGCTCTGGTCATGTTTAGTCCCCTAAGTGCACCAAGGTCAGCCGGTTAGACGGAGCACGGCTGCATCTCCACTAACACTGAGGCCAATCGGCTGGCATTTGGCTTGGCCGATCGAGGCGCAGCAATCTCCCGTTGATCCTCTCGGGCGGCCTCTTGGTGATTGGGACTCGAAATGGTTCATCCGGCACAATTTTAGGGTCACCAAGGATGGCTAGAAGCACGGGTGTCGCCAGGATAATGTATCAATTCTACTTATGAGAACCGCACTGCCTGACGCCCCTTCAACTTACTCTCCTTCATAGTCTCCAACATTTTTGGTACGTCCTCCAACCCAAAGAACTCGATACTAGGTTTGATGTTGTGTTTCGCACTGAACTCCAGACAGGGCTTGAAGTTGTAGCAGGTCCCGATACAGGCGCCCTTGATGACGAATCGCCGGAAGATGATAGAGAACGCGTCAAAGGTGAGAGGCTCATGCGGAACGCCAACAACCATCAGAATCCCCGTGACAGGGCGAATCATGGGCGGCATCGTGTCGTAAGATGGCTTTGACGCTGTGAAGTTGACAGCGGCCGCAGCACCTCCGTCAGTAATTTCAAGGATCTTTTGGACGTAGTCGGCCTCTGTCCTCGAGTTGAAGATGTAATCTGCACCTAGACGTTTCGCTTCTCGCAAGGGGTCGTCGTTGATGTCGATGGCAATGATCTTGAGATGCATCGCCTTTGCATATTGGACAGCCATCTGTCCTAACCCACCGGCTCCAACGATGACCATCCACTCCCCTGACTTCAGCTCGCACTCCTCAACGGCATGAAATGCGGTCACGCCGCCACAAAAGAGGGGTGCTGCACTGTATATATCGTAGCTGTCCGGGATGACGAACGTGTTGCGGCCGTCAGCGATGCAGTATTCTTGGAAGTATCCATCGCGATGGAACCCCTGAATCTTGCAACCTTGTTTGCACCACATATTTGTCCTGCCAAGCGTCAGCGATTTCATTGAAGCCCAGCAGGTGGATAATCCCACCAGTTCTTGCATCCGTCACACTCAAAACAAGCATCAGTGCAGCAAAGAAACCCCACACGATCTCCATGCTTAAAGCCTTTCACCTCCGAACCGCACTTCACGATCAGACCTGTGGCCTCGTGCCCCATTGTCACAGGGACTTCGGAATAGTCTGTATCATAGACCATGCAATCCGAATGACACATGGACGTGCAGACTGTCTGAACCAGCACCTCATGAGGTCGTGGCTCCGGGACCGGGATCTCATTGAGGTGCAATTTTCGGTCTTTCGAGGACCATCTTGAATCGCAGTCAGTATATCATCAGTATTGTGGGGTGAAACCTCACTGTTGAGCCTGTTGGGTAGCCGGTACGGGCCTCATTTGAACAGGCTCAATAGTTGCTATTGTCGTGATGTGTTTACCGTGTCTCACAATGACTAAACGAAAACCCAAATGAATTTGTCGGAATGGACCATCGTCGTTCTTTAAGGCACGTATCTCTTCGTTGTCCGGCAATCATATGTACGTAATGCGGAGTCAGGAGAATCTGAGAAGAAAAGGCCTCATGACTCGGGGTGATCTGGTCGCCCCTTCGGAGAACAAGATCCGCTCCCATTGGACCGCAATCTAGCAAGATCAGTACATATGTATATGCCTCGCAAGTGTCATATTAGTCCATTTCAGATGTATGTTTGTTTTGCACCATGCCAGACGCTCCAAGTCTCACATTTATTCGCACTCCCGTTCGCTCGTAGCTCAAGAAGTTCCTCGCAGCGTTATAAAGGTCGACAAACATCACTCTCCAAAGACCGTTTGTGCTTCTATCAAGGCCAATCATCGCAACAGGAATCTGAGGTCTTTACTTTCGAAGAAAGCGCGGTTTCGCTCTCACGGTGTTCACGTGCAGCCTGTCTAGTTTATTTCATCTCTGACCTTACCCAGGCAAGACCAGCGACAACATCGGGTTTCTCGTGCAGACCTACTGGCGTCTCTGGGTGATAATGATGCTCGAACTGTCCGATAGTGCACATTCACCTTCAATTGTGAAGTCTTAGAGACACGCCGGTAGTAGTTAAAGTCCTCTCACTCAATGAATCTGAGGCGAAGCAGTAGTCGAGTTATTTAGGGCCTGCCGCGGCCGCCAAACTTACCTTCGTTGCAAACCGGGAACCTCCCAAGAGGTGTGCATCTTTTGGAGTGAATGAATGATGTTTGGTACGTCTCGATGATAGGTTTCTTCAGCCGGATGAGTAACAGTCTCTAGACATCTCGAGACCCTTTCCATACAAGCGTTCTGCCAAACTCGAGCTGCGACCAACCTAAGCAAATTTGCTCTACGTTCGTCAGAGCTATGATACCATGAAAATTCCTTCACGATCTATGAATCAGGCCGTATGTATCATATATATACGTGGCCTGCTGAATACATGACAAGTGTATTTGTTTGCTTACGGTTGGCGCATGGAGAAGGCGGCAGATGCGGCGTAAATGGACGCGGCCACCTCTGAGCACCTCAATATAGTATATTGGGTATCGTTTTGACGATATTGGTTTCTTTAAGCCACGCCATGATCTATCTCGTTTCCTTTATCTTTCACATTTCAACTCCATGAAACCAATCCTTCTCGCCGAATTCTTTAGCAAGTCCATAGACGCGACTCTCGTTCTCGGCTGCACTCTGCAAGACTTTATCATGCCATGGCGTGTCGGCAACTGTCTTGATCTCCTCCAAGTCAAGTTCCTTTGCATCACATTCAAACTCGTGCATGGTCAGATATGTAGGCTGCGTCGGCGGTGGCTCGTCGGACGGAGGAGCCAGACCTTTCAACACTCGTGACTCGGCGTTGGTTCGAGCGAACACGAGCTCGAAGCGGGTCGTTCGCAGGTACCCTTTGACTTTTGAGAGGATTGGGCAGAGCTGGCTTCATTAGCATTGCGAGACATGAAGGACTGAGGACTCACTTCTTCACGAAACCACCTGTCGAGCTCCTCGCTCGACATACTTCCTTCCTTCAACTCAATCTGACTTGTGATCATGCTCCGTGTGTGACCTTTTCCCTTCTTTGTGGGATCATACACCCCGATCAGATTGTCGTTCCGCACGTCGATATCCGCCAAATCATAAATGACACCTGATTCCGGTAGGTAATCGCTCTTGACACGGATCCCGCGGAACTCGTCACTTTTTACGAAGCCTAGGTCTTTCATGGCGTACATAGCGAGGTAAGGCTTGTCGGCGTCCGGGTTGATGTCCACGAAACGTCTGGCGGAACTGATGCCGCTTGTTTCAATGATCTCGGCGATGTGATCATCATCATACCATTTCATGAATTGTTCCTCCGAAAGGATGTCCTTGCGAGCGATCTTGGAGTTGACGTAGAGGATGCCCCTGCCGGACATGTTTGCGTGTGCGGCCATGTTCGTACGAGTTTCCGAAAATTCTTAGCAATCATGAATTTCTCAAGCAACTGTGGTAATTCTGTAACTCTCATCAGCAGATAGGAGTGTGTCCTTGTAAAGAGAGACGGCTAAGTATGAGCGTTGCGATTCTCCGCACGAGGGGCAAAGCCCCCGGAAATAGTTTCCCTGCGTCAGGTCTCGGCGCCCGTGCCGTGTTAGTAGCCTTTCAATATGAGCAAACATCATGTTGACTGTCAAATACTTTATATGGATCAATCACATGCAATCAATGGCTATAGTGGTGCTAATGCCGTCCGTTGACACAGGCGATGCATCAAGCGTGCCTGTCGTGGACCCATACCTACTTAAGTCTGACCATACAGTCTGTGATGTCTCATTCCTTATACTGCGAGGCATCTAAGACATCTCATCAGTACATCTTTTTTTCACCAAAGCAGAAATTTTCACAATGAAAGAATTTGCCGGAGAAGCCACCGTCAGCACAGGAGGCGTAATCGGCATCGGCTTGGCGTTTGACTTTGAGCTCGCAGCCTCAGAAGTAGCAAATTGTCATCGCTTCAACAAAAGAAAGACCGTCTCGAAGCTGCCGCCAAAGAAATTCGAAATGCAGCTGCAGAGGCGCTTTCTGTCGTCTGCGACGTTTCAGACAAAGCGTCCGTCCGGAAGTTGCACGATGAGATTATCAAGGATTATGGGCACGTCGACTTGCAGGCTTGTGACGCGGATGCAACGACCGGAGGACCGTACCTGTATCTAGACCATCGCTCAGAAGACCATCACTCTTTGTTGTGGCCTTATATGACACCATCAATTGTATCCAGGCTTTTTACCCTGGTATGTGCGAGCGTAAGGCGGGTCACATCATCATCATCATCACTGGTTCCCAGGCTGACATGAATGTCACTTGGTGAAGCTGCACAGGCCATACACAGCAGCCAAATCCGCCGTTATGGCTCTTGGGGCAGCACTGAGGCCTGAGGCGGAGGAGCATGGCGTTGTTGTGTCAAACGTGATCGTCGTGGAGATACAAACGGAGATTCTTCAGGGTGAAATTTCGAGGCCAGCCAAATCTGGTGAGACATGTGAAAAGTTGAGGGGTCCGCGAGTACACGAAGCGTGCGCCAACGAGTTCTCGCGTTTGTGGCGCTTGCAAGTCCTGGGCTCTCAGCGGTTCGGATCAGGCCGAGGCGTTGCGACCACTGTTTCGAACCTTGCGGTCATACATTGTAGCTCACGTTGGCACTGCACGGCAGTATTACACAAGCAGTGACGTTTGTTCTAAGTGACTTCGTCTTCCCCTTACTCAGAGTCGGGGCTACCCGGTCCACGTTGTCACACATTAAGGAACTCAAGCGAGCCCCGCGACGGGAGCGGTATTTCCACGTGTGCGACAAACGTTCTCACCAACAAGGCAATGTATTGCAAGTTTGACAGCGGCATTCCCGTGGATCACAGACTTGCCTACCGCCTGGCCTGGCCATGATCCACGTCTCCCGCGAGAGTGACGAGCGACACCGCTCAACTTACATTTTGACTACTTTTACGAACCTTCAAGACTACTCTAGTAGTCCGATTCCTAAACTCTTGTGCTTGCTGCGAAACACTACAAAGACGAAAAAGGCAGAGCAGTTGAGGGACAGAGGCTGGAGAAGAAGAAGCGCAGGGGGCCTTAACAGCTTCCGGAAGGACAAAAGAAAAAATCAATCGTTCTACAAGTTGGAGCTGCCCACGGTCAAGGCGACCCTCGAATATGGAGCCTCGACAACAAGACGGAGTGGGCTTGCGGGCGCGTGGGAAACGCTTGCTCGACTTCGGAAGGATAAAGATTCAACTTAAGAAGGCTTTCATGCTTGGACATGAATACCAACACAGCCACGGACATCACCATCACCACAGTCACAACGGGCGATTCAACGGCAACAGCGAAGCCAACGATAGCTCGACACCAGGAGGGGAGGTCGACATCGAGAAGAGCCTCCATGTCGTAGACATTACACTACGCATCGACGACAATGAGCATCTGGGCTGCTGCGGCGACAACATGCGTGGGGACTTCGGAACAATAAAGGGGGTTTATGAGCGATCTGTCAAGTTCGATAGCACTGACAGTAAGCTCAAGCTGTCTTTCGATTCAACGATCACCGAGTTAGAGCACGTTGTTCAGGAAGTCATGAGAATCACGGGTCTCAAGTGCGTGCAGATTAAAACAGACGAGGAGACACTTGACATCCTAGCTTCAGGAGACGTTGCGGCAAGAATAGCCGCTATGGAAATTGAGGGGGTCGGTGGAGCTCGTCCAATGTCCAGCAAAGTCCTGCGACTATCCTACGACCCAGCCACTGTCGGTGCACGAACGTTACTGCGACGCACTGGTCTTCATATCAAAGACCTTCCGCCCCACGACGACCCTGCGGCTTTCGACAGGAAGAAAGCGATATACGAAAAGCTGTGGAAGACGCTAATGTGTGCTGCCTTCACCACACCGGTCGCTGCTCTCGCCTGGGCCGATACCAACGTCAATGAAAAGGCGAAAGCACTGATCTCTCTCGTCCTGGCTACTTTGGTGCAGACGATTGCAGTGCCGGCCTTCTACAGACCCGCAATCAAGAGTCTCTTCCGCGGGCGAGTTGAGATGGATCTTCTGGTGGTGCTCAGTATCACCGCGGCGTATGCATACTCCGTGGTTGCGTTTGGATTCCGTATGGCCGACAACCCTCTGGAGATGAAGGAGTTCTTTGAGACCAGCACTCTTCTTATCACCCTCGTGCTGCTTGGAAGGCTAGTCTCCGCCTGCGCTCAAATGCGTGCTATTGCTGCTGTATCTTTCCGATCTCTGCAGGCCACCAATGCCATTATCATCGAAAACGGAGAGGAGAGGGAGATAGATGCCCGACTATTGCAGTACGGGGATATCTTCAAGGTCAGGCCGGATACGATCGTTCCGACGGACGGAAAGGTCGTCAGCGGACTCAGCGAAGTGAATGAGTCCATGCTTACCGGCGAAAGCGCACCGGTTACAAAACAAACCGGCTCGACTGTCAGTGCTGGAACACTGAATATCAACGGCACCTTGACCATTGAGCTAACGCGTTTGCCTGGAAGAAACACAGTGACAGACATTGTCAATCTCGTCGAGAAGGCCCGAGACAAAAAGCCGAATCTGCAGACTTATGCAGACAAGGTAGCATCTTGGTTCGTCCCTGTCGTGGGGTTCATTGCCCTGATTTGCTTCATCGTCTGGGTGCTGGTGGGTATCCAAGGGCGGAAACAGTCCCCCGCAAAGGCTGTTCCAAGTGCAATTACTTATGCTGTAGCAACTCTGGCCGTCAGTTGCCCGTGTGCACTTGGTCTGGCGGTGCCCATGGTGGTGGTCATAGCTGGTGGCATAGCGGCGAAGAAGGGAGTTGTGATCAAGTCAGGTGAGGTCACGGAACGGGCTAGAAAGGTCACTGATGTGGTGCTTGACAAAACCGGCACTATCACGGAGAGTAGGCTCAGTGTGGTTGAGATGGTCATCGTGGCGGATGATGGGCATGCGCCTCTTGGAATCTGCAACGCTCTTGTATCTGGCAACAGGCACCCAGTTTCAGATGCCGTGTCCAAGGCCCTTGAAAGCGAAAATATCGCGCCTTCAGCCTTGTCGAACGTGGAGGTTCTTCCTGGATCTGGCATTCGAGCGACTCTGGGCAACGATGAAGTACTTGCAGGGAACCCTCGATTTACCGAGTCCGAAACTAACGATACGGTAGCAAGGATGACCGATTCCGGCCTGACAGTCCTTGTTGTCACCCGGGCTTCTCAGCTCATCGCCGTCTTTGGCCTTCGCCCCCGCGTAAGATCTGAAGCAGCCAAAGTCATACAGGAACTCCAGCGCCGCCATGTTACCGTCCACATCGTATCTGGGGATGAGCCACGTGCCGTCAAATCAATAGCCGAGGAGTTAGGCATTTCGAACTTCGCCGCGCAGACCTCTCCTGCAGGAAAGGCCACTTACGTCGAGGAGCTCAGAAATCAAGGTAGAACAGTCATATTCGCCGGCGACGGCACCAATGACGCTGTAGCAGTCAGAGAAGCAGACTTCGGAGTCCAGATGGGCGGAGGCAGCGAGATTACAAAGTCGGCAGCTGATATTGTCCTGCTTTCTGGGCTAGATGGGATCCTGGTGTTGCTCGACATCAGTAAGATGAGCTTCAGCAGGATAGTGTTCAATTTTGCTTGGAGCGCTGTGTACAATGTCCTAGCTATCTTGCTGGCGAGCGGTGCATTTGTGAATGTGAGGATCGAGCCGGCATACGCAGGGGCAGGTGAACTGGTGAGTATCATGCCCGTGGTGATATCGGCCGCGAGCATGCATTTTCAAAGGATGAACGCTGGTGTCTGATTAGCATTTCCTTTGTACCTCACAGGCGCTTAAGTTTCGTCAGTATAAAAACAAATTTGCCATGTCTACGCCCGTCGATTGCAAGAACATCAGGTTCAGCGTGGACTACACTCGGTAGATAGATCAAGTCGACTTTTCAAAATCAGCAAGCACATTTGGTCTTGATAGCCTTTATCACGAGACTCTGTCTCTTGGATTCTCTCTCGTTGATAGCAGCCTCCGATGTAGCTCATGTGTGATAAAACCGCTAGCCGATGTTGCGAGGTGTGTCCTGTCTGGGAGACCGTGTTTGCGCGGGTTAGCATTTGGCGGTGAGGAGGTGTGTGGCATGTGCTAAGGGTGACCTGCGGATATTTGATTATGAATCCGCACCTGGGTGAAAGAAGATGTGTCGATGGGACAGAGAGTTTCTTGTGAAGGAAGATAACATGTTTTAGTCACAGTCGACTTGGTTCTTGGACGACAGAGGACAGGTATGATGTTGCGAATATTCACGTGGGATATGTACTCTATTCCATTATCAAGTCAGCTGCGGGGTATATTCTAAATATTATCTTTCCAACGTTCATATAGTCATCATCTGCTTGTCATTGCCGTCATCGTCTCAGTCATGGAGTGCCCGGCGAACCCATGTCCAGTCCGGTGTTGAACTGAACACCCTCAGGTTTCGACCGATCAAGTTGGGTCTTGAACGAGGCCTCCTTCAGCGCAAAGTTGGCCTTTCCAAAGTCGTGGATACTGAGCAACGCGCGGGTCCTCCCTGGGAACCCGTTCCAGCTGACTAGATCACCGCTGAACCACACACCCTTGTGGTTCTCGACGCTGTCGTCGCCGTCGTTGGCGAAGCGGAAGTTGTGTGTCGACAGGCCGTCCTTGTGATACACCATCTTGGGGTGGTTGCCCTCCCATCGCACGTCTTTGGCGGCCTTGATCTCGTAGCTTCCGTGCTGGCTTGCGCAGACGTACTCGGCCTTGTCGTTGCGAACCCAGACGGCGATGTGCTCCCTGACATGGGTTAGTATGAAGCTCTTGTCATTCATCGCCGTACGTACCAATCATGCTTGTGGCCTGGGTCAGGGGCGTAGGGGATTGCAACGTCCTTCTCGAAGTAGTAGTCGTAGAGGTAGGCACACCATTCGCCGTTGCACCTCTGCCTCGAATAGACGTTGTTGTTGTTCAGGTCGGAGAGATCCCTGCAGTCCGAGGACAGGCCAGTCCACCTGTGTTCCAACCCCTGGGCGATGTTGCCACGGGCATCGATGGCGGGCACGTTGTAGCAGCCGTCCGAGTCGAAGTCCATGACGGGCTGCCACTTGAGGTCGTCGGCCGTTGCCTTTTGAGGCAGCGCAGACGGTGGGCTCGCGGCGCTGAGCACCACCTCCTCGGAAGCGGGTGCAGCATTGACACCAGCAACGAGCAGGGCGACTGGCCCCAGACTGTAGAGCTTGACCATGTTTGCGGCGACGTTTGACGGCTGGGCCGTTGCCATCGCTTGATGGACTTGCCGTCCGCCTTATAAGATGTCGCAATATTTGCTCGGGCATCGTAACGTACTGAAAACCACCGACGACTAGTGATGACCTCTGCGACCATAGGCCCACGCACGTGTTGGCGTGACGGCCATTGCAGCGCACGCCATTCCGCTGTGACTCTTAGCAATGGAACTGCACAAAGAGGCCTGCAGCGACGGCGGCAAGACCAGTGCCAAACCTCCCAGCGCGCCCAGTCCATAGGGCGAGCGCTCATCACGGGGACCCTCACACGTGCTGGCGTTGGGAGGCTGGCGAGCAGCGAGAATAGCGACCGAATGAGACACGTTGGGTCACATGGTTGCAGTGAGGGCCTGGTGAGGAGGATACGCGGGCTTTTCGGATGGTTGAGTTCGCCAGCCATTCAGCTTCTCGATCCAGCACGTGCTGGCGCATACGCGTTTTCGTGTGGTTATGGCGATTCAGCGGCTATGCCATTGTGGGTAAGCAGTGGTATGATCCCTGCAGGCCTCGAAGCGGCTCGGCAGTTGGGCTTCAGCAGACTCATCTCGCTCCGAGGAGCAGTCCACGAGATGAAATAATGTCAAGTAGAACATACCGTGATGAGAATATTTATGAACATGATTCGGCCATGCTACAGTCTTGGGGTAAAAAAGGGGCGTCATTCAATAGCGCAAACACAACCCGACACTGTCACTTCACTTGAAGTAGGGCGACAAAGCCTTAGTCTGCCCTCTCTAAGATGCATTAAGATCCGTATCAAGGGACTCAATGTTACAGTAGCTCCAAATTAGTATTTGGCCAAGCATGTCTGCTTGCATTGGATTGCATCCTGCCTACAGGTATCGCTTGGCTCATTCAAATGTAAAGACGGCCCATCTCTTTATGACTTGTGTAGGCTCTTTCCTTCTGTTCTGTATTTGAAGAGCCCCTAACTTCGATATGAATACAACAAGAACGGTTGCAGATCCGCTCTGAAATCAGCGCTGGCCATGAACATTCTGTAATGCACTTCACTCACGTTGCGCCGGCCACAATAAGCTCAGCAGTCTTGGCTCTGGTAAGACTCGAGAGGAATGCCACGAATATGCTAGTAGCAAGAACTGCAACTATGAGCTTGCTCGTCAAGCTGGCCAAGAAGCTGCACACCACCACAGGGGTAAAAGGAAGCGTGGTAGCGACCGGTGCTAGAAGGGTCTAGCAGTCCAATGAATTGACCTACCCCTGAAAAGATGGACATGCCGGTCAGCTGATTCATACTCAGTACTTGTCTTAGTGTTGAAGCGTCGCTTAGACTTAATGCGAGCATGTTCTACAAATGACTCCAGCCAGCACATGGTGCCATCCTCCGGATAGACCAGACTGATGCGATCTGTGAAGTTATTGTTGGTCGAATAATCCGTTTCGATGCGCCAAACCAGCGTTGTCGGAAACCCAGTTCCTTGGGCTCCGAGTACCTCATTCTGTAGCTGGCTCAAATTGCAAGCTTCTGTGTTGTTGCTCCATTGATAGGGCATCTCGCTGGGACTAGCACTAGCTTCTTCGAGCATAATGGTGCATAACTACCATAGTCTGTCAACTTCATCTCAATATGGCTTAAATGGACGAACGCTCTCGATTCTGATCTTTGCGACTGCAAGCGTGCCATTGCTGTACTCTTTCGGCACTATCTACCCATTCCAGCTTGTGCTCTAGTTGTGACAGCTCGTCTTGTTTCAGAAGCAATAGCCGAATTCGAAGCTTAACGAAAGGGCTAAGAATTTGAATTGAAGCATATGAGGCGACTAGCATGAATGCGGCAAAGCGAGGATAGCCCGTAGGGAAGTTTTCGACTATCAGCACAACAGACAAGTCAATATGAACGATGGGGACAAACATCTGCTAGAGCCCCGGAATGATACATTATCGGCGCCGTGAGAGATCCTGCGTGTGTTGATGTCGTACGAATCGTTTATCAGACAATGCTCACGCACGGGATAATGGGCGACTCAACAAGTCGAGGTCTGCGTGCGACGACCATGGAAGTCCGCCACAAAGATAAATTGCGATTGGTTGAGTTGATGCTGAAAATGTGCTTGTCGAATCATGTCTCTGTCTATGTCACACTGCATGATGCTGCATTTTGGCCGAGACACCATTCGTACGAAGCGAAGAGCGGATCGCCATTGATGATGCTATTATAAATACATGTCCATTGCGGTCCGCATACACTGTGGCTATCATCTCTGATTCACATCAAATAAGAATACATGAAAACACTTGAAGATTCACAGAACATTCCGAAAATTACTCGACGCCTATCGAGTGGCTGGCTGCGCGAAAACAGTACGACTGCAAGAATGCCTCGCTAGCCCTTAATGCAGTTGGGTCGGTCCATCGCACCTTTCTCGGTCACTCGCAGCCTTGTACGGAGTACTACCAACAGGTAGATATGGAGGTAGGTAGCCAACATTAGATGATTGCCGCCGGCCCCCAATACTTTGCAGTGTGTACAAAACTATGATCTGCGCCACCATGTTGATTTGGTGACTTGCACTCCGCATCATCCTGATTGCCGCATGTACTACCAAATATCTGATCTTCGATCTTGCCAGAGACTTCCGGCCTCCAGCGAACATGAGCCTTCGGCACGAGAACGATTTATCAGAGGAACTCCTTCAGCCTGGTCAGCGTCATAAGCATCACGTGTTTCGGTACTGGACCTTCGAGCTGTTGACTCTTGTTGTTGCGACAGGTATCCTCATCGCTGTCGCCGTTGTTCTCGTGCATTACAATGGCAGCTTCCTGACCGACTGGCCTCTGTCGATCAATCTCAACACGGTGGTTGCATTACTTAGCACCATCTTCCGTGCCTGCATTGTAATTGTTCTGGCAGAGATCTTAAGCCAGGTAAAGTGGACTTGGTTTCGCATTCGGCCGCAGCCTCTGTCTGATCTCCAAGTATATGATGAGGCCAGTCGGGGTCTGCTTGGCTCATTGAAGCTTTTGAGAGTCTTGAAAGGCGGGTTCAAAGGCGACTTCACCGCTTCTGGTGCGGCCATAGTCACCATTTTCAGTCTTGCGGTTGGGCCTTTTACCCAGCAGGCCATCAAGAACATTGACTGCGTTCGCAAAACTCCGGGCACTGCAGATGGCACTGCAACAGTTCTCGTTGGCAACTGGGTACCACGTTGGGCGGCAGAGGATCCGGAGCCGGCGGATGCGCTTAAAGCTGCCATGATCAGCGCCATGGTAGATGGCGAAGTGCAGAACAACTCAACACTATTCACGTGCTCGGGTCAGCAGTGCGACTTCCCTGAAACGGATGGTATATCATATTCAACAGTCGGGCTCTGCTCAGAGTGTGAAGATCTTACAGACGAGGCTTTCGTTGAACAGAAAGGTCGCCGCCAGACTTTGATTGAATTGGGCAATACGTCGATCACCTTGATGGATGGCGCTTCTACTGGTCGGGCGTCGTATCTGGAGGCTAACGACTCTGGCACCTTGATTGAATCGATAGGAACTGCTGTCAGCAAGGACTTCATACAAAAAGCTAAGGCGGCCTGGAGCTCAACAACAATACTCGGCGGCACCCTTGCCAGGCCGGTCGACGAGTACATCGCCGCAATGTGCATACTATACCCCTGCATCAAGAACCTACGTGGTCAAGTAAACAATGGCGAAATTTTGGAGGACTTGGTATCAACTCAACCCAATTTAGATGCTAGGCCTGTAGGTGAATTTGATGGGCTAAACTTCAAGCTCTTTGTTCGCTCGAATTGCACCGCTGGAGGCAAGACCTACGAGAGCGACGATCCCTCGTTTTACACGGAGGTTGTCAAGAACAAAACAAGTCTGGAAGGGCTGAACAAAGATGATTTGAGAAATTTGAACCTGTCCAAATGTATCTATGGACACCTTGGATACCATGCTGGCCGGCTGAGAACCTTTCTACAGGAGACTTTCTTCAGCGGGGCTTGTGGTACTCACGGCCCGGGAGCCCTTCAAAGGGTAGGGTGCGAAGATACCTGGTGGCTCAACTCCCTCATAAAGAAGGACATGACCTTCGAGAATATTCAGCGACAGCATAACGACGTTGCCATCGCAATGACGAATTATTACCGGAGGCCAAGTCCTGGCGAAGATGTTGTCCGCTCTGGGCAGGCTGTTGCCGGATTAGCTCAAGAGACGACGGTTTGTGTCCGTATTGAGTGGGTTTGGTTGGTCGTACCGGCGACTTTGTACTTGCTATCTGTGGTTCTCCTCGCCGCTACGATTTCAAGGAATAAGTTGGACCACCGGCAAGCTTCATGGAAGTCCAGTATCCTTCCCCTCCTATACCTCGGCCTAGGGTATAAGGATACGACCACAACATCCCTCTCCTGCTCCGACGAGCTCAAGAACTATGAGTCTGATGCTCGGAAAACATATGTTCAACTCAAGACCATCACGTCTAGTGGACAAAGTGGGTTTATCAGGGTGTCCGCTGGTGACCTCGCAGAAAACTCCACCAAGCCCGAGGGCACCGGAGGGCAACAGCGGGATCCAAGTTCTCTCAGTGAATATCCCTTGTATTCCACGCAGAGACCTGTTCCGGACATTGAATACAGGAGCTCAATGGAGCAGATGGACACCACTAGTATAGAGCTCCTCAACAGGGGCCATCGTATGGACTAAGGGGGCTCAAATTAAGCGTAGGATGAGACGTACAGTAAGTCATTGAACCAAATCGTCATTGATTTTAATACCTAAAGTTCTAAGTCCCCGCGAAGTGAGTATTGTCGTTCGCCGTAGGCCTAGTTTCTGCTTGTCATATCCAGGCTGAGTCTCTGCCTTGCTGGTCGAGTTTCGGGCTGAAGATGCATGCGGTCCAGGTCAAGGCACCCTACCCTACACCGAGGCTCTGGAGGTCTACTCTGCGTTGTACGCATCTCTTTTGTCCCTTACGGTGTTGAAATAATTGCAAGAAGAGGGTTCAAACGCTTTGCTTTCGATTTTCGATAGTATTTAGCTGTTGAGCTCAAAGATAGCTCGATAGAAAACGATCGTCAAAAGGCTTTTATCTGGTTGCGATCTGTAGTTTGCATCGTAGCCAAAAGATCGACGAGGTAACCGCTCAAACAAAATCAGACTCAACAATGTATCACTCGGAAAATTGCCTCACCCAAGGGCCTTATCCATATCTACTAGACTACATTTCTAGAAGTGTTGGGTACTCAAGTATACAAGTATGCCTTTCCAGATGGCGCACTAACACATAAGTGTGACAATATTCGGGAGACATCATAACGTACTAAGCATCATTGCGGGACGCACGCGGCACCCTATTGTTGACCAGAGCCCAGTCATGAACACGTCGAATCTTCGTCCCAAACCATACAGTAGCAGTGTCCGTAAAGACGCCGCCAAAGTCGATGAGGAATGAATCGGCAGACAATACCTTGGATTGCTACACCCAACGTCGTCGATTGCACAAATCCCAACAACATCATCACCATCAAGGGATCGAATCGCGGTCAACAGATCGATCCAGCGCCTCAAGCCCTCAGCCAAGCCATGTCGTACTGCTGGTCGTTGCCACACCAGTCCTGGTATTGACAGATGATGGTAACGACGAGTCAGAACGAGCCAAAACGCGTCTTTGAATCCCCCCGAGCCAGTCTGTCCAACCACACAACCCGCAAGCGAACCGCTACCACCGAGCCGGGCGCCACGACCGTCGCGTCTTTGCGAGAGACTGTCAATGTTCCACGGGGCATTGCTCCAGTCTGTACGATGCGAACAGTCCCGGATGAAGAGCCTTCCAGATCGATACAGGGTTGGGCAGGATCTCGGAATGTCCGTTGTGGTCCATACTCAATGGCAAAGGGCGTTTGACTTTTGGCGAGCAGCCAGCGTGTCGGAACCAAGACCGCAGACATTCGCTCGACGGAATTGATCCTCGATAGGCTTGAATCGCTTGCCGTCGGTCTTACTCGGAATATTCCATGATGCAAAGGGCTGGTCAGGGGCTTCTATAACCTTCAACACCACCCACACGGTAGATCGCCTGCCACACAACACCTGCACACCCTTGCCGGCCCCTGATCCTCGATTCCGTCTGCGCATAGCTCGGTAGAAGACTTCTGGAAGCCCAGCCTTCATGCGGAGCTATCACATGCCGAGGAGCAAGCGCCTCTCATCCCACCTTCGATACGCACCTCTGTCTCAATTCGGCCTCAGCGGCCATGCACGCAAGACGCAACCCAACAACTCTATGATAGCATCAGGGGTCAGCTGAATTGTCTTATCAGATCCGTTGTTGACGCCATTGTTTACACCTGCCAAATGCGAAACACACGCAGTAGGGGGGGCACTAGCTCCAGGGCACGGTCGGCGACTGGTCTAACCAGGGCAACCTGCTCACGAGCGTCAATGCACCAGCTCTACGCTGGCGACATTCATTCGATGCTCGAAACAGGAAGCTGTGAAGTGCCCGACGCGCGAGAAGGCACTGCGAATCTGCCTACAAACAAGGAGTCTCTTAAGGCTGCTGATCCGGGCTGGACCGAACTCCGAGGATCTGGGGTCGCTGATCCGGGAGCCTGCCGAGTCTATGTTACTCAAACATGAAGACCAGGATGGACTGACAACTGCTTTCCTCCAGATTTTCGCGGGCAGTTGTTGGCTTCAGGAAAGCATGGAAGCGCCACCATGCCCGTCATTCGCCCCAAGCAGTTGATGGCCTTGGCCAAGCAAGGTAATCGCGGGGGAGAAGATGGGATTGATCATGCCGTCTTGGCTGTCGCTAGATTCAATAGTCTCTTGGGCTTGCACACTTGCATCTCCCGGTACCGGTCCATCTCCCGCATTCTGGATCTGCCTTCTGCACCCCTCAGTGAGCTTGCCCCCGCTAGCAAGGTGCTTAAACTTGCGCGACAGTATGCGGCGCTTGCGTTATCTATGGCCGGTATCAAGTAGCCGTACAGAGTACGTCGAGCGCAGGGAGAACGGCACTTCGCAGGTGCCCCCAGAGGATCCGCGACAAGATGCTCGCCCTGGCCTAGCGAGCTACGAGCCTTGAAGCCCAGCACGTAGATAACGTAGTGCGCTGTCTCTTCAAGAGCCTGCTGCTGGCATTGCATGTTTGCATTGCAGAGTCTCCTCCGCATCAAACGTGAATCAGTAATAGCTCCTTTGGACATCAGACGAAACCCGGCAGCAGAAGCCGATGCACGGTTCAGGAAGGCTATTCAGAGGATCGGCGCGCATTACTCCGCAAAAGGCAGTTGAGCTTGGCGATCTGTCTCGTGCCAGGGGGAGCTCCCAGCTCAGTAGAAAAGGTGTGACTTTGTGTTGCTCAAGGGCTTTCCAACAATTGAATAGGGTCTCAGACTCAGTGGCTGGCAGTGAGGAACAGGCTCATGCCTGCAACCCCGCGAATGCTGCTGATCTCTTCCTAGACGGACCGCAAGCCCAAGGCCGCCCTATTAAGTCGATTTCAGTGTAAGCCATAGGGCTGTACCGTAGCCTCGCTGCATCGACTTTGCAGATACTCGGAAACCGTTTCCCCCTCCCGGAGATAAGGAATTATTGTCAACTGCATCGTCAATGGCATCACAACGACGGCCAGGTCCCTGAGGCTGATTTATTGGCCGAC
This sequence comes from Cordia subcordata, assembly GCA_028554755.1. Classification (NCBI taxonomy): domain Eukaryota; kingdom Viridiplantae; phylum Streptophyta; class Magnoliopsida; order Boraginales; family Cordiaceae; genus Cordia; species Cordia subcordata. Next base: position 37,556 of record JAPTOF010000056.1, read on the forward strand.
TACGCTTCCCTGAGCGGTCGCCAAGTCGAGCGGACTCAAGCCTCAGTGTTACCATGGGGCGAATGGTCCGCATCGCCAAGCGCCATGTCGGACCACCGTTGGAGCCATCCACGTCTGGGTGGACAAGGATCCTGATGAGTTAATCAATCTCGCCTGAATCGCGTGAATGGAGCTTGAGTGCAACCTTCGGAATTGAGGATGCCAGGAGTGGCCGAGGAGAACGAGTATTCGGTCTGGGCGTCCAAGGACGACTGTTGACTACATTCAGCTTCCACTATTGGACTCGCTCGTCAACATCACGACCATCTCGGCCTCAATGGCGTTTGCTATGAACCACGAGCATGCCACTCGAGGCACCCTCATGCACTTGGCAAGCTAGTCAGAGGAGCTTCAAGACCCTGTTCAGTGTAACTCCCGCGGTCAGGCCAAACGCTAATTAGCCTGCCCAGATGCCAAAGTCCATCCCCTCGCGTCTTGGACTGGTTTCTAAGCGCTGCCCAGCCTCACGATAGAATCAAGTTACTCTATGCGCCATGGCTTTGGCCAACTGCCGCCTTGGGAAGGTGACGATAGCGGACGATGAGAGTGAGAGCTTCAGTCGTCCTGGAAGCTGCCATATCAATATCGTCCTCGAGGATAAATAGGCCCTTGATCCCATCGTATCATCTCACATCTTCACTCGCAACAACAACAAACCACCACAACAACAACCTCCAAAGCCTTCTTCACAATGCGTCTGTCTCTCCTCCTCGCCCTCCTGCCGGCTGTCCTCGGTGCCCCGGCCGTCAACAAGCGCAGCGAGCCTGCTCCCCTCCACGTCCGTGACGATGGCAACGCCATTGCCGGCAACTACATCGTCAAGTTCAAGGACGCCAGCGCCCTTTCCGCCCTCGAGGATGCCGTCAGCAGCCTCAGCGAGGCCCCTGAGCACGTCTACAAGAACGCCATCCGGGGCTTCTCTGGTCACATTGACGAGGAGACCCTCAAGACGCTCCGCGACCACCCGGACGTGGACTTCATTGAGGAAGATGGCACCGTCACTATCGACGCCTTTGTGACCCAGCCCGGAGCCCCATGGGGTCTCGGCCGTATCAGCTCCCGCACCCGCGGCAGCACCACCTACCGCTACGACGACTCTGCTGGTGAGGGTACCTGCAGCTACATCCTCGACACGGGTATTGACGCCAACCACCCCGACTTTGGCGGCCGTGCCACCTTCCTCGCCAACTACGCAGGGGGCGTGAACGGTGATGTTCAAGGACACGGTACCCACGTGGCCGGTGAGTTATTCAATGCCCTTTGAATTCGACATGGTGCTGCGTTGTTCGCAGCAGCTGGGATGCCCCTTTCACGGAACATTCATCTTCGCCCCAGCTAGCTACGCCTATGCAGATTTTCTCTCAAGAGCATTGCTAACATGAACCAGGTACTGTTGGCTCAAACACGTATGGTGTTGCGAAGAAGACTCAGCTCTACGGCGTCAAGGTCCTCAACGACCAAGGAAGCGGAAGCTTCTCAGGTATGTTCACATAGCTCCTCTACCGCCATGACCTAGATCTAACATGTAACCACAGGTATCATTGCTGGCATTGACTTCGTTGCCGGAGATCGCCAGCGTGAATGCCCCAACGGCCGCTTCGCCAACATGTCCCTCGGCGGCGGCTTCTCTGCTTCTCTGAACCAGGCCGCTGCCCGCCTCGTCGACAACAACGTCTTCCTCGCCGTCGCCGCCGGCAACGACAACCGCAACGCGGCCAACTACTCCCCTGCCAGCGAGCCCTCAGCCTGCACAGTCGGCTCGACCACATCGACCGACGCGCGATCCAGCTTCTCAAACTTCGGAAACCTCGTGGACGTCTTCGCCCCTGGCTCCAATGTCCTCTCGACGCTCCCTGGAGGCCGCACGGGCAGCCTCTCGGGAACTTCGATGGCTTCGCCCCACGTGGCCGGTCTGGCTGCGTACCTTGCCGCCCTGGAGGGATTCCCCGGATCTGAGGCTCTCTGCAACCGCATCCGTGATCTGTCGACCCAGAACGTCATCTCTGGTCTCCCCAGCGGTACCGCGAACCGTCTCATCTACAACGGTGCCTAAAAGACTGCATTGCGGAAATATATGTAAGGGAATGAAGAGAACTTTGTGGAGGACTTCTTTTGTGCGACTTTAGCGATTATCTATACAGCGAAAATATACTTCTGATTGAAAAGCACGATTACCATAATACTCAACTCTGCTTAGATCCTTCTGGGGGCTCCTGCCGGAGGGGCAGCCCTCGCTGCGCTCGAGTCAAGTGTCCTCTGTTTCTAGCCAAGGTCAACGAGCGTAGCGAGAACGAGCCCTCCGCCGGGAGCCCTTGGAGGGAGCATAAAGGCGAAGATGAGATGGGCATCGAACGATCGACAATATTTCGATAAGGAAGTATTCCGATATTTGACATAGCAAGCAAGGTTTTGGACCGCACTCACTACGCTTACGCTTTATATTATATGAACTAGGGTTAATGTTTCTATAGTCGTCATCAATGCCCAAACAACCACGCCGATGCTCCAACATGGCCTGAAAACCTACCCGCCTTACTGCTTGAACTTTTGCTTAATCTCCTCCTCACTGAAGGGCCTCGTGCAGCTCTTCAAGTGCTTCACTCTCTCGTCCAGGGTCATGCCAATCTGCTCCCCAATCGGCACCAGGCACTTGGCCAGCGTCTCGTAGTCCCGCATGAGTAGCCGCACTGTGATGAAGACGTAGTCGATATTGTGGAAGACCAGAGCGTGCTGTGAAGCGTAGAGGTCCTTTGCCTTGAGGAAGGCGGCTGGGTGGTCGCGCCAGTGGCGGAGGGGGTTGAGATGGTGAGAGGTGTGGTAGCCGTCGTTGAAGCAGTAACGGTTGCTCGGGACGTCTATGAGGGTGATGCTGGATCGGTAGTCCGAGTCCGGCTCTTGCGGATCTACAAGAGCGTGTTGACCCCAGTTGCCCACCATCAGGCCGATGCGCAGCATCAGCAGGGGCAGCAGGAACACAAAGGTCGTGGCCTTTGCATTCCATCTGAACAAGTTCACGAGAGTGAAGTACCAGCCCAACTCCCAAGCTCCGGCCTTCAAGCCAACTAGAGTCCGACGCTTCCGGAGGAAGTAGAGCGGCAGATCCAGCCAGATCAGGAAGAAGAAGCGTCCAAGGTAGTGCAGGAAGTGCCACACGTTGTCTCTCTCGTAGCGGATCGTCGAAGACAGATCACCTGGTCCGTTGCCCTCGACGTGATGGTGCTTCACGTGGTGGTAGAAGTAGGAGTTCCAGGTGTGGCCCATGAGAGGGTCGGTGATATAGGGGAACAGGCTATCGAATACCCAGAACTGTGGCTTGAGAATCCCGCGCATGTGAATGTGCTGATGCATCATGAGGGTGTAACCTCCCACGAAACTCATCTGCATCGCAAAGTGAAGCACGCCGTGGATGTATGAGAAGTGGTAGAACAGGGTCGCAGCGCTCGGGACTGAGACGGTGAAGTACAGAATCAGATGGTTGAGCATGACCACGTCCGTTTCCTTGCGGACGATTTTCTTGGCGAGGGCGACGTAGGGCTGGAAAAGACATTTATCGACGAAAGGTGAGAGTTTGAGGTCTGGGAGGTCGTAGCCGTGGAACACTGTGGGCTCAAAGCGGGCATCTGCCGGGTCGTTGAAGGCTTCCAGCTCCTCGACTGCCGCTGCTGTAGCATCCTGACGGCTTGCATCTGATTGAAAATGAGTACCATTGATGGCATCTGTCGAGTACTATTCGTGACTTACCGCCGGCCGCCTTGGCCGCGCGCTGCCTCAGGTCAGGCTCCTTGACTGTCTCACCGCCATAGGCGTCGATATCGGCCTGAAGATTCTGCAAGACGATGCGATCCGGCCTCGTGAGCGCCGGATCCAGATAGACGTCGTCGGCAGCAAACTCAGTCATCTCGAGATCTGCAGTGAGCCGCTGTCTTCAAGACTTGGCAGCGATGTTGCGATGCAGGATCAGAAAGCAAGCAACATGGCATGACATGACATTCCTCCAACGTATCGGAACATCGAAATCTCAGGGTCCGGTCCCTACAGATTGGCTGGACCCTGGAGCTTGGTATTGGCTGGTCTGGCCCCTTACTAACCCCATTGCGCCTCAGTCGCCCCCAGTTTTCATTACTTTTCTCGATAGAGCATTGCTGTGCAGCTCCACATCGGTGTCTCTGCTTTGGCGAGATGTGAAATTAATGCAAAGGGAGCAAACACACGGGATCGGGAGGACCGGGATTCGGGAATACCTGGCGACAGGCAATGCACAACGTGTCTGTGTGCATAATGTGCATAACCAGAGGACAGACAAAATAACGGGAGACGGTGGGCTCGCGCTAGATTGACTTGAGCACCGGCGGATACAAGACTCAATCACTCACCCGCAGAGATCTTTCTACTCTTGAACTCGCGAGTTGGGTATACGCATTGCTCTGTGTTGGCTGTAGATGTAGAGTCGCAGTATCTGTCATCAGTCTCTCTTTTGAAAATAAAAGAGAACCCCTTTTGGTGCTTCATGCCGTATCAGTCCCTGTTTGCATGACGTCAACTCGAATCACACAATCATCCACACAATCATCGTCGCATCACCATCGCAAGTCCCCTCACTCCGGTCGGTGAATGGGACATACTTACTTACTTGTCCTCGTTAACATCTCTTTGACATTCGTTCGTCCTGAGAACAGAACATTGTTGAATAAAGAAGCCTGGCATAAATCCCTTTGAGCAGATATGAAGTCCGTCATCAGCCTCGCGGGTGCTCTGCTCTGCGGCCTCCCACTCGCAGCTGCAAAGGTCGACGATATCCCATCAATTGGGCTCGGCACGTGGCTCTCAGAGCGAAAGAAGGTATAGACAGTCTTGCTAGGAATTTCATCAACGTGTATTGTATTGACAAAGGCCAGGTCTCCGACGCTGTTCATCATGCACTTGACAAGGGCTACAACCACATTGACGCCGCCCTTGTTTATGGTTAGTCTGATCGCTCGTGGTATTCCATTGACGCGACTACTCACACATGTCAGGCAACGAGGATAAGGTCGGCAAAGGCATCTCCGCCGCAAAGGAGAAGCGCAAGGACATATGGGTAACCAGCAAACTGTGGAACACTGATCACCGCCCAGAGGCTGTCTACGAAGCCGTTGAGCAGACACTCTCCGATCTGGGCGTCGGCTATCTCGACCTCTACCTCATTCACTGGCCCGTCGCCTTTCTGCCCGACTCAACGCGCCTTGACCATGAAGCCTCTCTTGCCGACACGTGGCGTGCACTGGAGGATCTTGTCAAGACCGACAAGACGAGAAACATTGGCATCTCCAACTTTGCGCCCGCTGACGTTGACCACATCCTGGACATCTGCGAGATATGCCCTTACGCACACGAGTTCGAGACACACCCCTACCTCCAGCAGCAACAATTTGTCGACTGGCACATCGAACACGATATCAAGGTCATCGCCTATTCGCCCCTGGCGAACCTTAACCCCCACTATGACTCGGGCGTTCCGAGCATCTTGGAGGACAAGTTCTGGAAGGAGTTGGCCGAGACGAAGAATGCCACAGTCCCTCAGACGGTGTTGGCCTGGGGCATCCAGCGGGATACCATCGTCATTCCGAAGAGTGTCCACAACAAGTACATCGACGAGAATCTCGGAGCTTTGGACATCTCCTTCTCAGAAGACGAGTTGGATCAGATTGCGGCCCAGGACAAGAAACTCAGGCTGAATGACCCTGGAAAGGATTGGGGTGTGGATTTGTTCAAGGGACTTGATGACCCGACGAATCTCGACCCACAGGATGAGCTTTGAAGATGAGAATGCTAGGTGGCATTGATGATTTGGCGTTCTAGGCTATCACCATAGCAAGGCAATCGAGTGTAGCGAGGACAGGCCCTCCGCCAGGAGCCCCCAGAGGGAAGACCATGATCACGGGAACAAGAACAGTGGTCGAGGGCACAATCACCATACGGAGTTAATCGAGTTTTGATGCCAGTGTCCCATTCTCGCCCCTAAGGCCTGGGACCCTTGGTCCGCATGAAGATATTCGAGGGCGTCTTCCTCCTTTGAATTCCTCATCCAGCTCATACGCAATCTCAGGCCCCTCCTGCACAAATCCGAACTTGTGATAAACATGCCTCCCCATACTCGACCCTTCTGTAATCATCTCCAGGTCTCCCCTCCTCTTCGCCTCATCCACACCCCACTGCACCAGCTTCTTCGCAACGCCCTTCCCCTGGAACGCGGGGTCCACGGCGCATATATCGAGCACATACAACGCGGGTGAATCTGTGCTCGCCTTCTGCTTAGCTAGCGCTGTCCTTTGGACTTGCAGTGAGGCCATGAGTTGGTAGACCCAGCGCGTCTCGGTCTCGTTGTCGGGGTACTTTGCTTGCATGTCTTTAAGACGTTGCTCCTCGGTGACAGGGGGTTCTCCTTGTCCCTCCACGGCGGACAGCTGCTTCCAGATAGCGAAACCAGCCATGCGCCCGTCTACCTCCGCCTTGAGGAACACGATATTGGAGTATCCGCAGTTGTTTTTGGTCGCATTCGCCAACGTAGTCTTCAGGCCGGCAATGGCCTTCTCCCTGCCCTCGAGCGTGTCCCAGCCAGGGTGCGTTCCCATCCAGATGGCATCTTGGGTCTGGGTGCCGAAGGCCGCGGCGCAGATGTCGAAGGCGCGGGCAATGTCGGCGTCGTTTTCGACCTGGGAGATCGTCGGAGTGGCCATGTTTATGATTTATGATGAAGTTGTTGAGGGTTCAAGTTGAGGCGTCCGTGAATGAGGGGGTTGTGGAGTTTGAAGCGTCATGTCTTTGGACTCCGCTTTTGAAGCAGTAACGATCTTGGCATATCTTCTCGCATCGTTGTAGCTTCTGCTGTTGAGTTACGATGGTGGAAATTAGGCAGTAGAGTTTACGATTTCTCAAGTTGTGTAAGGCCCAGGGGCCGGGTCATATAAGCGATCAGTGCGCCGAAGCCCCCGTACTGCTCGCTCATGAGAACCCAGCCCTTCTTCAAGGAGCCGGAGGCCCTCCGATGTGGGGTCCCGAGTCCGGCGCCGGCTCGCAGTCTGGAAACGGAGATTGATACGGGGATGAAGTCTTTCTTGGGATGCCATGAGGTATGTCATAGATATCTTGCGGTGTTTGAACATCGAGAAATAGCTCGCAAAGCATAAATTCTCGGTATGATGTTGGCCCATCTTACTTGCCACTGGCTTTGGGATCTTCCTTGTGGCAAGTCTGAATCGGAGCGATTCTTACTGTCCCGTTGGCCCGTTGACGTACGGCACTCAGGGCAGAACAACGCTTAGACTAGGCTTTGGATAGCGAATTTGAGAGGCTTAAATGATTTTCAAGTCATTCGCATTGTTGTCCCTTTTGATAGTTCGCCTCTTCCGTCTTCCATCTAACTCCTTGGCTTCTACCATCGCACTTCCTCAACCTACACACGTGCCATATCCAATCACTTCGAGGAACTCTCGCACAGGATCCTATTTTTACTCACCCACGTAGTGAAGTAGTCATGCCAAGTTTTCATGACACTCTTAGACATTCAAAGAGCGAGTTCCATCGCCGTTCTAAAGCCCTCATTGGAGAGCCCCCAAGTGTGGGGATGCGGAATTGGACCGGCATTTCAGCGCAGTGCTGACCATTGTAGGCAGGAGATCGACGGTAGATGACGGCACGTGGGAGCATCTCGGCAGCCAACTCTAATTCTATCGAATAAGCAGTTGGGGTTCGGGGACAGAAAAGACTCTGAGGAAGCTTCAAGCGAGGACTGGGCCGTGTTTCGTTTGATTTTGCCAGAGAGAAACCCCTTTGCGGTTATTGGTGGCCCTGGCTGTTGTCAGAAGGGTCCTAGACTAGCCCACTGTACTGGGATGTGCAATTTTGGAGATACGCATGATCTTCATGTCCCAGTCGCGAGATGGAAAATGGCAAAGTCAATATCTGTCAAAGCACTCCAATTGCCAACTGAAGATCTCGCCCCGAAAGACAAAAGTAATACACCTCATTTCACGGCGAATCGATGCTCGAACAACACCCTCGTGTTCCTGACCATCATCCCAAAGTGTGGGGAGTCTGCAGTAGCTCCGCGGCGATCATCGTCAGTCCAAGATCCTCCAGGAGACGGAGGTCAATCCTCCACAGGTATATGAAGGACACATCGTCGCCATGATGAACATCTTACATCGTCAATCCAAATCCAGGGTCGAAACACAGCAGCTACCATGAAGTTCACTACCCTCGCCGCGTTCTTCCTCCCCGCCGTCCTGGCCTCGCCAGTGGGCGAGACTGGCATCGTCAAGCGCCAGACTGCTGTTACGGACCAGCTGCTTTTCAGTTTCAGCCTGTCTACCTTCCTCTCGCGCCGTGCGGCCCGCAACCCTCCTTCCCTGGATTGGTCCTCCGACAGCTGCTCGTCTTCGCCAGATAACCCCTTCGGCTACCCCTTTGACCGTGCGTATCTCGAATTGTGAAGTATGACAGAAGATATTTGTACTGACACCTTACAGCTGCGTGCCAGCGCCACGATTTTGGATACAGAAACTACAAGGCCCAGGGCCGATTTTCCGACGCCAACAAGCTGCGCATCGACAACAAGTTCAGGGACGAGTGAGTCGAACTGTGTTTGGAGAATGGTACAGCACACTGATGATTCCAGCTTGTACGGCCAGTGCGAGGGCAGCGGTCCTTGCGAGGCCCTAGCCAACGTCTACTATCAGGCCGTCCGCACCTTCGGCCGTGAGGCTCCCGAGGCTGTCGACACTGCCCGCGTCGATACCAGCGCGTACGACGAGGCCGTCAAGATCTACGAGGAGGAGGTCAAGAAGGCTCAGGAGAAGGGCGAGCTGCCTCAGCTGTAAAGAGATGAGATGATGCAATGTTTTGTATATAGCTAGCCTGTGTGCGAATGTGACGATGTCTCTGATGATGTGTTGGGTCCAACAGAGGAGCCGTACCGTGTGCTGAAGAACATAAGCTTCCAGCAGTCACGAGGCCAATAGCTGTTTCTGACGGAATCGTGAAGTGAAGAACTCGCCCAACATTACGAACTCAACTCAGGCATCTGGCTGGATTGGCTACCCAGGAGCGATGTATTCTCCCAACACAAACAAGCTCAGGATGTGATTAAGTTCATCTCTACAATGACATTGTCTCCCCTTTCTACACGGAGGCCGATTCGTCATTGAGTAGTATTGATTACATGTGCGATCAGCATGGCTTGAAGACCAAGACGGGAAACAATCCTTTTGACGCTTTCCATCCTGAGATTCTGAGTTGTCAAAAAAAGGGAAAAGCACACACCCCCTCGAACAGCAAGCTACAGAAGAGGAAGCCGAGTCAAACCTTATTACAAATGAATTGCAGAACGAATGGAACAGTACCCTTGAAATGGCGAGTCCAACGTCGAATTGGCAGGTCGGCTTCTGCAGGTTCACGGCGCATTCGAGCAGGAGGATACTTGCTTGCCCTGGCAGCTTCCAGAAAAGCCATTGTGGCATCATCTGCTGTCGAAATGAGAAACTTTACTGTACCGATTCAACCCGCTGTTTGCCATCAGGGAGGCGAGCAACAGCTTGCTCTCAGTCCCCCAGTTCGCGAACCTTGATGACCTTGTAGTCGCAGAAGGGCCCCCTGCATGGATGTGAAGATGTAAACAAGGTTAAAGGTGAGCCTTTGCAAAGGTTCCAGTAGCACTCATAGTACGAAGTAAGCATCCTGGGGCTTCTAAAGTCAAGAAACCCTACGCCTTGCTCGCTCGGTCGAGACATGTAGTCTTGGCTAGAGTGGACTGGCGCTGGATTATGAGTGAAATACAACCTAATGACTCGAAACGCGTTGAAACAAGCGTCAAACCACGCGGTTACTTCCGCAAGATGGACGCTGCGGTTGATAGAGCACCTCTCTTCTTGGCGTTAATGCGCGTATGGATGCATCCCACCCTTGGGTGATCGACCACCTGCTGTGGGCGCTCTTTAAAACGATGTCGTAAACAACCTTTCGGTCTGGTGTTGCTCCATACCCTGAGCCAATCTTCTACGCCGTCAAGTCGACTGAGAACAGCTCTATCTCGAAGATGAAGCGCCGGAGCACCGAAGTACGAAAGAGTGCCCACCATCATTGCCATCGTCAGCCCCAGCGCGTAAGGCGGTTGGCGGGGCGGCAGTCCTGATCCGGCAGTTGGCCTTGGCTGTGGAGAACGCACTGCGGATACCGAAGAACAGGGATGCTCCCTTCTACCCGTGAACCTCGCTCGCCAGCTTGAGAGAGGAGCAGCCAAGCTAGCCTCGCACCCCGATGTGACCTTCTCGTGCGCTTCTCGAAGTCCTCCTCGTCTCATCACGTCAAGGCGGAAGCAGGGAACGGAGTCAACGGATGCCCGTACCCGCCCTAGGATCTTTTGCCAGCGACTGCAGTGGCTGCACCGCCCATCTTATCCCAACCTTCAACTTCCCGAGGCGGTATCCATGACCGGAGGTTTCGACTGATCGTCGCCGCCAGACGCTGATCCGCCTTGCTCGGAGCTGGGAGCTGTATGCTGTCTTTGGCAGGCAAGTCAGTAACCAGCCTCTCGTGCCTGACCCATGGGGGAATGATGAGACGGGCCCAGTAAACAAGGTCGAAGCAGATGGAACATTTGTGAACCACTTGATGATCAGGGACCTGCCAGCCAGGGACGCCTCTCAGTGCTCGCTCCGAGCCGAGTGGAATGCTGGAACGAGCCGGCAAACATGGCTTGCGGTCGGACATGCTATTCGCAGCTCCACGTGGAATATCTTCAGCACGGCCAGATCAATATCGATACAACTGAGACGTCGTCATGGCAGCTGGCAGAGACACCAAAACAATAACGAATTACGTCGGTGAGAGCGAGACAAGCTTTGCCAAGCAAGCAACACCGTCCGGCAGGTGTCAAAAGTTCTTGGGTCACCTTCGGCCGCTTCTCTGCTGGGTTACGGTCCCACGCTGGGGGACGCTTACTTGCCGCCGACGATGCAGCGCGTGCTTGGCGGATGCGGCGCTGCTGCTGGATGATACTCGCTGCATGAGGTGCCTGGATTGGCTCGCGGATGGCTGATTCGAGGTCGCACGACTCGCGACGCCTTCGCTCACTTATCGTCGGGCTGGTCCGGACGCCCCTGAAATACGCACGTATCTGATTATGCGCTGCGACGCCTGTGTAGCATCGGTATAGCCCATTTCAGAAAGAGGCTCAGTCGCTGGTGGATGGATCAACAAGGTTGAATCCTGTGCTGGGCAGAAACCGATGTCGGGGACAATGGGGAGATTGACGGCGGGTGCAGGGATTCTCGCACTTGTGACTTTGTTGGAGAACCGTAGAGACTCGCGCAAGCAGATCTCAAATCACATGCAGAAACAAATCCCAATGAATGTCTTATTGATCGTCCGTGCGGAGAAGCGATGGGCACGCTGCCTTCAGTGCGCCACGGCGTCTGCTCAGCCATTCAATTCTGTCAATACTATCAGCTCGCTTTCGCTATTGTGCTATCGTCAGCCGAGGTACCAACGGCGCCTCTGCGCTATTCCCAGACCACACCTAGATCGCCCCGTTCCCCCGGCCCCAACCGCCCAGCGTCTCTGTCCCGGCTTGGTACTGTAGCCAAATGCTTGACTGGCTTGGCTGACGATGTCCTCGTTCTGAGGAAGGTTCCGTGGAACTTTTCAACTCTGACGCTGACGTGCTTGCAGCTTCGCAGCGGCAATGAAACGCAGTGATAATGGCGCCATGGCTCCGCATACTGGGGTAATAGCCAGCATGCAAGGGGTGGCTGGGCTATGGAGCCGCCATAGATAGGCGAGAGATCTGGCGCTTGGCTGCTTGGGGGAGGTCTAAGCTAGTGATCGGCAGTCACGTCGCCGGGCTTTTTGCCCAGCCTGCCAATTCTGGCCGCCAGGGATATTCAGCGATCGACACAACTGCCTTTCACAGGATAGGTGGGCGTCTCTTTGGCGGTGCGGGTGCGCTGTTCTCGTGAGCGCAAGATGCTTGACTCGCGAGATGATCATGTCCAGGATGGGACGTGGAGGCGGCACTCGACTATGGGCATTTACTGAGACCTCGAGCTGTCAAGAGCTCGCTGCCGATCAGACATCATCAAGATAAATAGAGCTCACCTCTCCCACTTCTCAGCTGTTGTTTTCCATCCTCATCCAGTCCATCAACCCTCAGTTCAGCCCTATCCCAACCAGTCAGACCAACACCGCCAAGATGCGCTCTTCAACTCTTCTCGCTCTCCTCCCCATGGCCATGGCCGCCCCTTCCACCACCAAGCGCTCATCTCCCGCTCCTCTGGTCGCTCCTCGCGGTGCTGAGCTCGTCGAGGGCAAGTACATCGTTCGCTTCAACCAGGACACCGTCTCTACCCTCGTCTCCAGCGCCATCTCCACCATCGCCGCCAAGGCCGACCACACCTACGCTAAGGCTTTCCCTGGCTTCGCTGCCAGCCTGACCGAGGACGAGCTCGACGCTCTCCGCAACGACCCCAACGTTGCTGAGATCGAGCAGGACGCCATCGTCCGCATCTCTGCCACCCAGGAGAACGCCCCATGGGGTCTGGCCCGCATCTCCAGCCAGGAGCCCGGTGGCACCACCTACACCTACGAGGGCACTGGCGAGGGTGTCTGCGCTTACGTCCTTGACACTGGTATCGATATCGAACACCCCGAGTTCGGCGGCCGTGCCGTCTTTGGCGCCAACTTCGCCGACGGATCTGGCGATGGCGATGTTCAGGGACACGGAACTCACGTTGCCGGTAAGTCACCTCAAACCTTTTGACCACTACACTCGCTAACCCATCTCTAAAGGCACTATTGGAGGTGAGACCTTCGGTGTTGCCAAGGGCGCAACCCTGATCGCTGTCAAGGTCCTCGGAGACGACGGCTCAGGCACCAACGCCGGCGTCATTGCTGGTATGGAGTACACTGCTGATGCCGCTGACGACTGCCCCAACGGCTCCGTCGTTAACATGTCCCTTGGTGGCGCTACTTCCACCGCTGTCAACTCTGCCGCCGCTGCCATCGTTGACGCTGGCAAGTTCCTGGCCGTCGCTGCTGGAAACGAGGGATCCGACGCCAGCGGCAGCTCGCCCGCTTCCGAGCCCAAGGCTTGCACCGTCGGTGCCACTGACATTGACGACGTGCTCGCATCCTTCTCCAACTTCGGCGAGCTCGTCGACGTCCTCGCCCCTGGTGTTGGCATCGAGTCCTCTGTTCCCGGAGGTGGCAGTGAGGAGCTCGACGGAACCTCGATGGCTTCCCCCCACGTCGCCGGTCTGGCCGCGTACCTCCTCGGAAACGGCGCGTCCGCCTCTGGTCTCTGCGAGGAGATCGCTTCCTCTGGCCTTGAGGGTGTCATCAGCTCTGTCCCCTCGGACACCGCCAACATCCTCATCAACAACGGCGCCGCTTAAACAAGCGTAAAGGAATGACAGGATACGGATGAACTGACTCATGGAATGATGGATTATGGAACATTCTCCTTATTGTACTGTATATATGACGATTTGCATGGCCCTCTGCTCTGCCCGTTGGCCACGCGGTAAATATACCCCGACTATGTCCACCGCTACATTCCTAAAAGGGCTATGCGCCTTCCTCATGTGTGAACCTTGACTGCGTTATACTACGATGTAATCACTCCTCTCAACTGTTAATGTTCTCTTCATATCGACTGTGAAGGTTTTATGTTGGGAAATTCCCTTCGATTTGAAGTCCTTTCATTTGACACAAGGAAGAGCTGTAGAGTCAAAAAGCCCGCAACCCTTCGCAGAAGGCACGGGAGCTAGAAGTCTGCGGGTGTCTCGCGGCGGCAGCCGATGTCTCACCACTGACTAGCTCACCAGACTGGCTCGGTGGCGTAACTGAGACCAACACTTGCTGACTAGCGATATGAGTGGTGGAATTTTCGGTACTTTGGAAGCAGAGGTACAACTGTATGCCATGCGCGTGCGCTCTCTTTCAATACCGACGTGCCAGCGAATTTGAAGATTCTATATTGCCTGCATCGGTCATCTGTCGGCAACCACGACGACTCGGGCAATGATTGTCACTGGCGGTAGGGATACATTCTCTGGTTGCATGTTGAATGCCGGGTGATTTGACGGCGCAGCGTCATCCAGTCGCCTTGATTGCTCCAAATGCGAAAAACCAGCAGACCCGAGTTTGGACGAGATAAGGGCCAAAATCAAAGCGCCGCAGGTGTTGGGTTGCTGCACACTGGGATCCGTCATCGTCCCTCGCCACTGCCATGTCATTTCGCAATGAAACGTATACGAAATGCAAGAGCGCCCGAGTAAGGTCTAAACTTGAAAAGCCTTCATACACTTCCGGATGCGCTGCCAGGCTTCTGGAGGTTCATGTCTGGCGTCAGTCCTTCTACCTACTGGGTCATCGTCATTGTTGGTCCGCGTTGCGTAATAAGGAGGCTCGTTGCTCGAGCCTCGAGCTGGTCATCGTCGGCCATCCGGCCGGGAACGCCTGCTACGTTGTCTTCAATATCTTCGTGGCGGTATCGATGTATCACCTGCTCCACGTTAGGAGATTGAGCATGAGCGGATCATCTTTGCCAACGATGAAGAAGCTTCCTTGGATGAACGGAATGCAGTGATGGCCACAGTTAATTCAAAACGCTAGCCTAAGGCCCTCATCTGAACCATACCAAGGTGACCGGACGACGGCTGGCTGTCACGAGCTCTAATCACGGCACCGACGATTGCGACACGTAGTAAACCTCCAGAAACGATCCGCAAGGCTCGAAAGACGGCAAAGACTTGAGCGGCGAACGTCAAGCCTTTGCAGGATATATAATACAAACAACATGCAGAGTATGTTTCTAGAGGGCTCGTGTCGGCTACGCATACGATGTTAAGTTCTGGCCCGGTGTTGCTTGATATGGAACAAGCTGTGATAAGTTGTAATGCTCCGTTCGCCACACTCTCGAATCGCCGGTCTAAAATCCAAGTCAGATACTGGGATCGGACGTAATTCAACAGTGGGTATCCGTAGAGTCGGATATAACTGCACTGCTAATGCATTCCCTTTTCCCGATCGTCTAGAGTCTAAATCCCCGATTTTCCGATCGGCCCAAACGTGACGCCTCTTGTTCACCACTGCCCCGCACTCACTCATCCAAAGCTACTCACTCTCGTCTAACGCTGGCTAACCCGACAACAACATCAGGAAACTTTGAAACGACTTTTCCTGGTCCGAGATACGCTGAGATAATGGCGCCTGTCACTCAAGTCGAAGCCATCACGCTCAAGTCCGCTGCTGATGCTGAGAGCTACGAGCAAAGTATCGCTGAGTTTGCGCAGACAGGCCCACGAGCTGCGCATTTTGCAACCTCAATTGAAAAGCCGACCCAATTATGGACATTTTTGGACTGGGATTCTCTTGAGAATCTAAGAAGCAAGAAAACAGACAGGTGAGTCGCTCTACTTTCCACGGCGCAACGATTATCCTCAATATGCGTTGACTCAGCAGTTTCCAAAGCCAACTCTCATCTCTCCGGGACACCTCCGGCTTCGCCTCAAGCGCACAGCTTTTAATAGACTCTTCGCAAGTCTTCAACGACGCAGAGAACCCCATTGTCGAAGTCTTGAATATGTGTTTCCCGAACGACATCGACGAAACAGGCCGATCAGCCGTTGATACGCAATTTAAAGACTTTGCGGATAAGGCCCTCCGTGTGCCAGCCATGTGCGGGAGCATCGTCCAGGGCTGGACTACAGAGAGTGTATCTTTGCCGGGAGAAGAGGGGAAGACGGGCCGGATCTTGATATCTCTGATCTCGTGGCCCAGCGTCGAGAGGCATATGGAGAATCGGGAGACGCAGGCTTTCAAGGACAGCGTGCATCTTCTGAGGGGACTACCTGGTTTGTTGAAGCTGGATGTCTTCCACGTCAAATGCAAGACGGTTTAGTTCCAATCATCTTCGGGGGCCGTTCGTGCGAAATCCGCTTCCGGGAGTATGTACATCTCGTACTAACTGACAAGCTTCGATGTCATGTTCGATGCGTTGTGAAATTGTGATGAAACGCAAACGCTCGGGGAATGAGCCGACAAGCTGTACAGGAAGCACATGATTGGGATTCTCGACGACGAGAGCCCGAAGCTACCCTTCTTTCTTTGGTCTCTGCAGCATGTTCAGGGCGGGTCACTGTCAAGGAAATAGTAACTCTCAAGCAAGACATGAGAAAGTGAATGGTATGGCTCCTCCGTGTATTATTATGAGTCTATGTAAAGGACAACGTCACCGTGTTTGACCATCAGTTAGTTCTCCTTGATGATGGAATCGGCAATCTTCTCGGCAAGCGCGTAAACCGTAGACTGAGGATGTCCAGGAGGCAACAATGGGAAAGCACTGGCATCAACAACACGCAGGCCTTCCACGTCAGTGGGAAACCGGAGAATTGTCGTGTTGCGTGCCAGCACCGTGATGAAGCATTGCGATGGCCACGCAGATGCTGAGAAAGCGATATGTTGAGCAGTTGAGTATCCGTAGTAGACCGGACAAGGTCAATTTGACGCAGAAGAAACCTTTCTAGTCAGGGACAAAGTTTTGCTGAATCAGACTCTTGGACGAAACGTGTCGCTACCTCCGAGTCCGACTGTTCCCGAGGCCAAGTTGGATTTTTCTGGTCTTGGCTGCCATCAGCGTGCTTCCAGCGGATTACAGCGGGTCTCAGTCGCATTGCGAGGCCTGTGAGTGGTTGATGGGGTAAAGCCACTGCACCGAGGAGCCCCAGAACACCCCCGGCAAAAGAAAGGGAAGGCTGGCAGCCACTGCGGCGCGAAAAGACCTCAATCTCGGCGATCCGGGCAATCTGCCTCACAATTTTCTTTCCTCCATCTCCCATCGCTATCACGGCCGACCTCCTTCGTTCGACCGCTTCGCCTTCTTTTGTCCCCAGGATACCCTCTCCGCTCTAGCACGTCTCGTCAATACCAGCAATCAAGATGTCTGGCACCAACACCGGCTCGCTCAAGGTCGACAAGGTCGTCGAGAATGTCAAGGCCGTCACCCCCGAGAAGAAGACTGGCCTCGCCCTGTACTCCCGCTTCGCCCTTGCCGGTGCCGTCTGCTGCTCCGTCACCCACGGTGGTCTGACCCCCGTTGATGTGTACGTTTGATCTCAATTGCGATTGCGCGCAAAGGCCACGCTTTGGTTGGCTTCGGCTGGGCAGTGCGCCGATTCGCGATGTTGCCGGCGCGATAAGGAGAATCTGGACCGATACTGACATTTTACAGCGTCAAGACCCGTATCCAGCTCGACCCCAAGACCTACAACCGTGGCATGATCGGTGGTTTCCGCCAGGTCATCCAGAACGAGGGTGCCGGTGCTCTGCTCACTGGTGTCGGCCCTACCTTCGCCGGTTACTTCCTCCAGGGCGCCCTCAAGTTCGGTGGATACGAGTTCTTCAAGCAGCAGTGGATCAACACCATTGGCTACGAGTCTGCTTCCAACAACCGTACCGCCGTCTACCTCGCCTCGTCCGCCACCGCCGAGTTCTTCGCCGACATTGCCCTGTGCCCTCTCGAGGCCACCCGTATCCGTCTCGTCTCTGAGCCCACCTACGCCTCTGGTCTGATCTCTGGCTTCGGCAAGATGCTCAAGAACGAGGGTGTTGCCTCTTTCTACGCTGGTTTCGGTCCCATCCTCTTCAAGCAGTACGTACCCACAACACCCTCTGGGCCGCTCCCTTGAGCCGCAGATTACTAACGCGCACCAGGATCCCCTACACCATGGCCAAGTTCGTCGTCTTCGAGAAGGTCTCTGAGGCTGTCTTCAAGCAGTACCCCAAGGAGACCCTGTCCGACGGTATGCAGACTGTCGCCAACCTCGGTTCCGGTCTGATGGCCGGTTTCGCCGCCGCCATTGTCTCTCAGCCCGCCGACACCATGCTTTCCAAGATCAACAAGACCAAGGGCGAGCCTGGTGAGGGTACCGTCTCTCGTCTGTTCAAGATCGGCAAGGAGCTCGGTCTCCGCGGCTCCTTCGGTGGTATCGGTGCCCGTCTCTTCATGGTCGGTACTCTGACTGCTGGTCAGTTCGCCATCTACGGCGACTTGAAGAAGGCTCTTGGCGCCACAGGAGGTGTGGAAATCAGCAAATAAATGCATTCTGAAGCATTTGGGGCTGTCTGGGGGTCGTGGAGATGTTAGAAGTCGAAGTAGAGGGTGGTGGTTCAACTTTGGGGGGCTCACCCAAGCGCTGGGTCCGGGCCCCACACACTATGCTTTTCACCACACGATGCATAGAAAAGACTCTCTTACACGGTGGAAATAAAGACTGCGGGCAGTTGCTGCTGCCTGCGCAGTAGATGGCGCGGGCGGGAGGCTGGTTTGCGCGGTAGATGCTAGAGCGTGCAGGCTGGGCTGTATCCCGCTCTGGGCTGTATAATACTCGATTTCATGCTTTCAATGATAGACCTGGAGTTCTTCCAATACCTTCTCATGCGATTTGATTGTTTACAGTGCGGTCTTTTCTGCGCAGGTGCTGTGATGCGTAGTGAAGGAAGATGTGACGCCTACCCCTGAACCCCTTTTTGGCTCGTGCCGCCTACCCGGCACCATGGCGCTATGAGTTGTGCTACTCGCAACACAGTATCGGCCCCGATTATGTTGAATGGTGGAATTGCTTCGAAAGAAGGAGAGAAACTCCTCAGCATCCTTTCTTTTGGGGGTGAGACGCATTTATCGTGAAAGTGGTAAAAGATTTCACAAGCTATGGAAGCAAGAATTTAGTTCACCTCAAAACGACACGTAGTATACCTCAAAACATTGTAAAGCCTCCATTCAAACAACATGTAAACTACTTCCAAAAAAAAAAAAAAAAAAAAAAAAAAAAATTCATAGTCTACCTCGAAACAACATGTAGTCTGCCTCAAATATATCTGGAACCACTGGCTCACCATAGATTACACGTGCGGACCAGGTCGGCGAACGATGCCAGACACTGTCAGTAATCTGTTGGAGGGGAAAAGAGCAGTCAAAGCACTTGGGGTGGCTTAAGATCGATTCATGGACAGTGTGATGAGTGTACGGTAGCAGCCGCAGCTATATTGAAGAATTTGTGTTCAAACTAACTCTGCTGGGTATACTCCTGAGCCGCTCAGCAGCCTGTATCTCGACATTGAACCCCCGTAGTAGACCTTGGTTGCTACCACCCTTACACTTGATTTTGGCGAATCTACGTGGCTATCCTGTCGACGATCTCGACGAAACAACCATGTGCGCACTCGCATTCCCGTTCATCTTGGTTCTCGCTCGGCTCAGAAAGCAGACTGTCACCGCACCGACTTCGGGCTCGCATATCTCGCTTGTCGCAAAACTACGTCCATTAGACTACGCTATGTTGACGACTATCTTCCCCTGAGGTGGGTATCTATGTACGTTTGACAAGGCTGGTACACTCGATGTGTGTTGCAATTCGCTTATGTATCCCCAATTGGTCACCGTGAAGTCAGTAGGGACAGAGACTAGGTATAACGTTTTGTCCGGCGGGAGTTCCGTGTAGTGGTTCCATGTACTTGAAAGTGCCCACAATGTCCGACGCCCCTTAGAGATGATTCTGTCCGTCAGAATGCCATGTAGCAGGCCCCAAGAGCCTGGTATGTAACACTAGCAGAACCAGAAACCCTCGGTATTGGTAATGGCGATGCCGTGGAAGGACTACTACGAATGTTGATAGACGTCATCATCCAGGCCCAAGTCCGGTTCAAATCAGCAGAGGCACCTCCTTGAGGATTCAGCGCGGGTACTGAGCAAGTGAATCAGCAATTTGTTGTTGGCTGGGAATTCGTTCTGTGTCGTAGGTGTGACCGCATGTGCTCGCCAAGTGGCTCTGTCGTCCCGAACGTCTCGTGGCATGAAGTGCTACCCGTTGCCCTGCTTGGGGTCTCAGTGAGGTATGTTAAGGAAAGACTCTAGATTTTGAGTCTGCGCATTTCCATGTCGAGTTCCGCTGTCGAAAAGAGGAAATTGCACTGCAGTTCTCGTAGGTTAGATCTGGTGTGTAGAAAACCCTCCCGCAAGGCACTAGTCAATCTCAAAACAAGAGTTAGTATAGATTCAAATAATATGTAGTCTACCTCAAACATACCCGGCATCATTAACTCACCATAGAATATAGCGCGAGTAGCACAAAGTGCGGTGAAGAAGCTGTTGCGAAGGCTTCGTATGTTGGTTCGTGTCGAAGGACTTCAAAAGTCAGCTCCAGGGGGCGGTCGAAAGTCCACATGCACCATCACTTGATGATCATTGGGGTACGTGAAGAGCCTTCCCCTCCTTGCTCATGATTCTGAGTTAAGTCCACGAAAGAGAACTAGCCCGCAAGACCGTATCCTAATTGCGTTGAGCGAAACTCGCGGATGAGCTCGCGAAAGGTACTCGGTTGTTCTGCTTGCGGTGCTTGTTTGACCAAGGCGAAACCGTCTTTAGAAACCTCGAGTGATGACCATCACTAGTGCTGATCATCGAAGTAAATCGAGCCAGTCTCCTCGATGAGTGCTCATTTCCCGCTTCGTGACAGGCCCGATTGTCCAGGAGCTTGCCAGAACATATGCAGAGAGGCACCCGACGTCTGTCCAGTCGATACGCTCAAGGAGTCGTTACTCGTCATCCAGATTTCATCGCGCACTTGAGGTGCAGAGTGTCTTGTAAGTACGGGCGGGGGAGACACGCTAGAGCCCGGCGGTCAACGTTGATCGAGTTCATGGTGTGTCGTTGTCTTAATGGTTGATAGGTTCGAGGCATCGTCCTTGAATCGATCGCAGGGCCTTGAGGAACACATCAGACCAACGACAGTGCCAGTCTTGACCAGAGACGAGTGAAGATCGTGGGGATCGTCAGAACCATGAACAATTGCCCAAGAGGTAACCGACTAGGCCTCTTGTCATGTGAAAGAGATCACAACGCCACGCCCAGCAGCCAAGCCTCGCCCTCAGACTTTTCTCGCAAATCACGTTGTCACGAAAGTCCATTCATCAGCCCACGAAACCGAGCGTTGTCTTCGAGACCGGAGGAAGGCCATTTCGAGAACAACATCGGGCATCCCCGATCTCAGCCTGCTAGGGTCTTCAACGCGCAAAGACCACGCCAAGACGACGCTGGCGCGACCGAGAGGCTGCACGTGAAGGCGAGCAGGGACGAGGGCGACTTTTGAGTTTGCCTGCAGGAGTGATCATCCACACCTCATCTTCTTCGAGTCCACAAGAAGGTTCCAAAAGGCTTCGAGAAGGAAATGGTTCGTACACGAGCACGGGGGTCCTGAGGCTGTCGACCTATGAGACGCCCCACGTGCCTTGCCTAGGGGTCCAGATAGACGGCCGCGAAGCAGGGGGATCCGTCAGCTTGGCAGCCGAAATTGGATGATGGGGAACAGCCTGCAATGTACAAGTAGGCGACTAGGCGCGGTGCATGATGCGTGATACGGTCACGGTCGGGGAGTGAGCATGATGGGGAGGTTCCCGTTGGTGGCGATGGGACCGAGTTGGGAAGCTGTCACGCTTTGATGCGATCGAGGGAATGTGATTCGACCGCGGAGGTTGCCAGCCAAAGGCAAACGAAGTCATCTGGGCACCAGTAGTCTGCCGCAAGTCTCACCTGGTGAAGCTGGTCTCGAAGTTCTCAGTCGCCTACTGCGGGATGGCTTCAGGCCATCGGGCGAGAGCGAGGCATTCTAGAAGGATGCAGGGTCGCCCAGTCGATGAGAGTAGCGGGACTCGAAAGCCACAGTCAAGGAAGCCCGGCATTGTTCGCAGGTGCCGGACAGCCGTAATAACCAAGATCAGCCTCATGATTTGCCAGCGGGTGAAGGCACGCGACTATTGTTCAGTTGGAGGAGACTCCAATTCAAGGTTACGTACAACTCAAAACTAGAGTTAAGCGTAGCCTAAAGGACGAGCGATTAGCTCGATGGGATCTTGCATACGCCATATGGTGGTGGAACTGTCTTATGCTGAGCAGTGCAGCGTGACACTCGGCCGAATGTGGAGCTGATCAAGGCCATGCTGACACTCGGCAAGAACGAAACGAATTTGGGCTGAACCTTCGCGAAATCCTCGTTGCGGAGTCAGGAAAGGCTCTGCTTTGCAGCATGTCCAGCACAGACGACTCGAGTAAGGTGGTCTGCCGCAAAAGTGCTCTACGGTTGAGGCGTGAGCATTGAAGCCATCATCGAGATGTTAGCTCACGATGGCTTGAGCCTCGAAGAATCCCAAAGAAAAAAGCGTGACAGCCCAGAAAAGCAACCCCATAACGATTTGCAACGGGCTTGACTGAGGCGTTTCCCAAGTGGTGACCCCCAAACCCTCTGGTGGGATGTCGTCGACTGAGAGAGCTTCCCCAGCCCACGTGCACCTCTCCACGTCTCTCGTGTCGGAAGAGCCACCCCGAACAGCTCTAGCCGTGCGAACTGGAACAGCCTCAACCATCCTGGGCAAACGGCCGAACCCGAACGAACCCGCCGTACTGGATCGCCATGGTCTCGCCGGTCCAAATCATTTCGAGGCCGCCGGGGCGGAATGTTCACGACCCACAACCGCCGAGGTGACGGCGTCGTCCGGCCACGAGACTTGGACAGGCGTTGCTTGTTTCGCCTGGCTCGGAGGTTTTCTGTGTTTCTTGGCTTGCTTGAGCCCCCAGCCTATCGTTGAAGCCGATACCGAAGAGTCACCACCAACAGGTGGCCTCGCTAACCCGTGTTGCCTCTCAGCTCGAAGCGCGTATACACGTGCATCCGCGAGGCTTGGATTCCCACACCACCACGAAACAAGACTTCCAAGCTTCCGGTACGGCTGAGCAGGCCAAGACCAGACGGTGCAGCCGTGGCTTTCCCATTCTGCAAAGGTGACTTGCATTCTTCTTGGTCGAAGGGCCCGTCTTCTTCTCATCTGCCAGTCGGAAGAGGCTTGACGTGCGCGCCACAGGCCGGCATATGCCTTATGGATACCCCTCCACGTGACTTTGGAGAGGTGAGCGTGGGTGAGCTCGGAGTGGGCGAATCCTTGTCGCACCATCCCGCAGAGCGTAACAACGGGACAGTCGATCAGACGTGGTGAAGCATCTATTCCAGTCTGTGCACGGCGGCGGGAGCATCGAAGAGCGTCATGCGGCGACTGCGCGGAGGGAAGCGCATCGTCATCTGGCCGCGACGTCGTCGTCAGTTTACGTTTTGGTGTCTCTATGTCGCGTGAGGCTCCGGAGGCCGCCCACTCGTCGCGAATTAGATCGGATCGAATTGAATTGAATTTCGATGGTTCTCTGCTGCTGCTGGCGATGGTTCTCCATTGGAACTGAGAGAATTGGATGAAAATTGAGGGTCAACAAGCGGCACAACAGTTGAAGACTAACATGTGGTCGAGCTGAAGACGGGATTGGCTTGTGGCTTGAAAGTTGGAGGGTCACTGCTCTGCGGGAGAGTCTGGGCAGGGCAGGGCCATAGAATGGGGGGAAGAGGGCAACGTGCCTGGATAACGGTATTTGGTTGGCCAGCAGCTCGATTTCCTGCTAACACTTGTACACGACTGCAACACGTAAATCTGTTAGACCCCCATCCTCACCGGCCGCCCACCTCGGAAGGCTTCTAGAAAAGGCTCCGGCAGCAAGTGGGAGAGCCAACGACTGCCGCACGTGTACGTGTCGCGCAACGTCATTGGTTCCGCCACCTGCCCAGAATCTCAGATCTGCCGTGCCTGATCTGGGGGGCCCCCTGCAAGCACTGCTCCTTCCCTGCTGGTTTCCTGAGCTCTCATTGCTCCTGCCGTCGGTAGGTGTGGCTCCAGGGAGTGGGAGAAAGAAGCTTGGGTTTAGGCTTGTATTTTGGCTCTGAAGCTTAAAGTTTACTGAGGGAGCCCACTGAATCGTGTCCTCAGCGCCCTGCTGGCGCTCTACGAGTAACGACAGTGGTCAAACAGCGCTGTCGCAAGCAGCTGTAGCGCCACTTTCAGTGAGGTGTAGCGACAAAGTCCTGACAATTCCATTGGTCTATTAGTCGTTTCGACAGCTTCATGCACTGACTCTCTCTGTAGTTCTCTTGCAGCGTTTGGACAGAAGATTACACGATACCAGCGACCAGCAGAATTATCTTCGGGTACAGAAACCGTTCGAGGCAAATGTGCTCGGAGTCGGCCGAAACAACTGCCACGTCGCCAAACAGACCAAGTACGCAAGCAATGGAACGCCAGCAGCGATCAGTGGATGAGGCATGATGACAAGCGCGAGCGCACAGGCGGCTGGCGGCGACTCGCTGGCTGAGGATCGCAGACTCACAGGCTCTTTTCTGCATATTCTGACAGGACCCTTGCCAAGACTCGTCCGTTTGGGCGCGCTCAGGATCTGAAGGAAGGCCTTTTCCGTAGGTAATAGTGATCTGTTAGTGTCGTGACGTTGATGCTGCAGCCCAGCTAACAGACTGAGGATAGACTACCAGTCGACCAGACTACCCTAAACTGGCAGTGAGATCAGTGATGCCCTCGCCATGCACTGTGGCGGAAGGTTGCAAATGGCTTGTGCTGGCTGATCTGCAACGGCTTCGTCATCAGAGTTAATTATACCGATCGAAACTACCGGCTCTGTATCTAAAACGCGGCTCTTGGTGCGATTGATACTGTTGCGCAACGAGCAGGGCGACGATGCTACGGTATCAAACAGATACGCATCTCGAATTAGCCCAGCAACATGATCTCGCTCTGTCTGTTACGGATTGAAGAAGACTGCAAGTGAGAAACGAGCGCCGGTTGACCTCGGGCGAATCCAGGACTATCATGACCCTGCTCTAGACAGTCTGATCGACCCCCCTCCCCCCCCCTGCACTGCCCGCTCCACCACACCGTCGAGTCGAAGACTGACCCCCCAATACCACGCCTCCAGACAAGCTTCTCATGCTTTTTTTCGCTTTTGCCTCACGCCATTGAAATCGCATTTCGAGGCTGTTGAGAAGCACAAGGGCAGCTTCTCTCGATTGTGTAGTTGCAGAGAGGCTTGGCCGCGGCCGCTGGGTCCAGTTTGCCGTGCAGCACCCTAAACGCCACCACCGGAGTGGATTTGGAGAGGATATCGCAAGAATCGCAAGCAATAGTCGAGGAATCCACTGACTAGTTGGTTCACGAGCCTTTTCTATTTTTCTTTCTTAATCTTGCGGAGCAGGCAAGTACTGAGATGCCATCTCGAGGAGGTGACTGAGCCGTCTTACGGGGGAACTAGTGTAACCGTAACCTGTCTTACTACCGATTCGAGCAATTGAACCGTCAGTTACAGGACGAATCGCAGTCAAGAGCAGCCACGCCAGTGCACCATCGTCTCCAAGTTTCAAAAGAGCCAGAGCTAACCAGCCTTGCCAGCCAACAACCAAGCATCTTTGTGGCTTGAGGTGCCCGCTCCGCTCGTATGTCTATCTCCACACACTCGAAAAGAGTCGACGACACAAAGTCTATCTATCCGCACGCCAGTAGATGCGCTTAGGGGACCCGCCTCGTAGCAGAGACAGGGGTCTTTCTTCGAGCTCGACTCCACTCCTACTTGGCGAGACCCCCAATGTGGCTCCTCTCTGTCGCCCATTCCGCGCGCCGCTTGCAGGTGTTACTCTCGCTCTCTTCCTATGAGTAGCACGAGCGTGTGTGACATCCAGGTATATATCTGCAACGCTTCCTTCCCTCTCCTCCTGCCGTCTTTTTCCTCCGCAGGTCGAATCTCACTTTCCAACTTCAACCCATCCAAAGGCTCCTGCCTGGCTTTTCTCATTCTCTTCCGAGTCACACAGGTCTCGCCTGTGGCGCACGAGGTTGAACTCTCCATCCCGGTTCGCGGTTTAGGACTTTAACACATATCTTCCTTTTCTTGATAATCAGTATCGCCTACCGACAACAACGCCGACGACCGTCAAGATGCCTCTTCACCAGTACGATTACCTCCTGGCCATTGGCGTCATCTTCGCCTTCCTCGATGCCTGGAACATTGGTGCCAACGATGTCGCCAACTCGTGGGCCTCGTCCGTCTCCTCCCGCTCCCTGACCTACGTCCAGGCCATGAGCGCCGCCGCGGTGCTCGAATTCGCTGGTGCCGTCGGTGTTGGAGGTCGTGTCGCTGACACTATCCGTACCGGCATCGTCGACACTACCAGCTTCTCCGAGTCCCCTGCCCTGCTCATGCTGGGTATGGTTATCGCTGTCCTGTCTTCGGCCATCTACCTGTCCATCGCCACCCGCATCGGCATGCCCGTCTCTACTACTCACTCGATCCTCGGTGGTGTCCTCGGTATGGGTTTCGGTGCTCTGGGCTCCGGTGGTGTTAAGTGGGTTGGCTACAACGACAACGGCACCGTCAACATTGACGATGGTGTCGTCCAGGTTTTCATGGCCTGGATCATCGCCCCTGTCTTGTCCGGTGTTGCTGGTGCTATCATCTTCACCTTCACCAAGTACGGTGTCATGCTGCGCTCCAACCCAGTCATGAAGGGTCTCATCGTCATTCCCTTCTTCTTCTGGCTGACTGGCTCCCTCATCACCATGTTGCTCGTCTGGAAGGGTATCAGCTACGACATCAACCTCACCAACGCCGAGCTCCCTGGCGTTATTGTTGGTGCCGGTGCTCTGTTCGGTCTTCTCATTGCCATCTTCCTCGTCCCCTACGTCTATCGCCTGGTTGTCAAGGAGGACTGGCAGCTCCGCCCATGGATGATCATCCAGGGTCCCCTTCTCCTCCGCCGTGGCGAGGTCCCTCCTCCTCCTGCGGACTTCCGTGGCCCCGTCCGCGATTTCTACCAGGGCCACCACACCCGTGAGGAGCTCGACGCCGCTCGTGCTCAGGAGACCGCCGTCCGCAACCCCGAGGTCGATGTCGAGGCTCAGCACGAGAAGAAGGTTGCCGACAACAACGGTAGCGACAGCGATGTCGCCGTTCCCACTGCTCAGCGCGCCGCCGGCCCTGGCTTCAAGGCTGCTGGCACCTACCTCCGTGAGGACGGTATCATCGGACCCAAGCCCACCGGCAAGTTCTACACTCCTCAGATGCTCTGGTGGCGCTTCAAGTGGCTCCTCTTCCGCGGTGTTGACATTGATATCATCGCCGCCCAGAAGCGTGATGGTGTTCTCGCCGGTGATCTTGCCGAGGTTCACGCCCGTGCTACTCACTTCGACAACAAGGCTGAGTTCCTCTACACCTTCCTGCAGATCATGACCGCCTCTGCTGCCTCTTTCGCCCACGGTGCCAACGATGTCGCCAACGCTGTTGGTCCCTTCGCCACCGTCTACCAGATCTGGAGGCAGGGTGTCATCCCCGAGGAGTCCAGCGTCCCTGTCTGGGTCCTCGCTTTCGGAGGTATCGGTATTGCGATTGGCTGCTGGACCTACGGATACCATATCATGGCCAACCTGGGTAACAAGCTCACTCTCATGTCTCCTTCCCGTGGTTTCTCCATGGAACTTGGTGCCGTTATTGCCGTCGTCATTGCCACTCAGCTCGGTAAGCTACCTCGCTCTATTTCCCAAAGCATTGTAACTAATTTGTCTCAGCCCTTCCCGTCTCCACCACCCAGTGCATTACTGGTGCCATCGTCGGTGTCGGTCTCTGCAACGGTGACTGGCGTGCTATCAACTGGCGCATGGTTGCTTGGATCTACTCCGGATGGATCATCACCGTCCCCACCGTCGCCATCATCTCTGGCTGCCTCATGGGTGCCGTCACCTACGCCCCCAACTGGAGCTAAATCTGTCGCTTCTGGATGGACTACTTCTTGTTTGATATTGCCTTTTGCTAGCGTGTCTACGGGGGAAGTTTGGACGCGCCTGTGGTGGAAAAGTCCGAGTGCTTCGCATGATGACCGACGATGTGAGGAACGCTCTTGGAACATACTGATAGACTATATACCCCTCCAGGTACTTAATGACCTTTACATCAACTGTGTCTTTTCCTTCCTGCATCGTGATAGTCCTCCCCAGCCCAAACCTCGAGTGCTTGACACGTGCCAAAAGACCTCGGCGAGAGTTGATGTCGGTCCGTTTCACGATATGACGCCTTACAATATTATACCGATTCAAACTTAACTGCAGCTTCCCCAGCTCTCCTGCCGCCCCGGCGGTATGTGGCGCATGCTTAATTTGCAAATGTCTCGCGTCGTCTGCCGGATGCGGAAGTGCGGCGGCGGAAGCAGTCTGGCTCGGATATGATGTGGAGTTTTTCGCGATTGGGTGGGACCACAAGGTTCCCGTTTGACGGCACTCGCGACGAAGGCAGGTTTGACTTCATCATACCTTGTGATGACAATGAGAGCCTGAGGTATGATTTGGAATGGTTTGATGGGCTTCGTGGTGGCTTGGCCAACAGGGTTGATCGGGGTGCTAGGCAACCTGCATGCTCCCTCCGGGGGCTCCTGGCAGAGGGCCTATCCACGTTGCGCTCGTTGAAACTTTAGCACGGCTGCTCGTACGCACTCGACGAGAAGAGAGAGAGGTGTGTTGCTATATCTGTGAACGAGCTGCTCGAAGAGGATGAATGTCGGTAGCAAGCTCGCTCTTTGTACAGTGTACTGCGAAACACCTGCATATTCTTGGTCGTTTCCAATGCACGAGCGCAGCGAGAACGGGCCCTCCGCCAGGAGCTCCGGAGGAGTCACTCATGTGAGGGACAACTGAGGTCTCCAACGCACATGCAAGAGGTTCTCGGGGTGGATACTAGCTCGGAAGGTGCCTCTGCGGAGAGGGAAGCAGATGGTGAGATGTAAACTCAAGGCTGCCCGGACAGAAACAAGTAGCTACTTTGCGCGGCCCAGAGTATACCATGTAGTTCAGGGTTAATTCAGGGGTAGCTCCCCGAGATCAAGGGTACGAAGCCAATCATCATCTGTCACAATGAGCTGAGGGATAGTCACAGTGATATAAGAACCGAGCAGCAGGAAATGGGAAGGAGTGGCTTTTGTTATTAAACGAATGTATCTATATCATTATTTCCCTCCCAAAACGAGTGTCCGACCGTTGCTTACGCTCATGAAAATATTGTTAACCGTGTCACTCGTCTCGGAGAAACCACCGGCGGCGATGCGCTTAGTAGAACTCCTTGCGGTAGTGGCAGTCGTCGCCGCCCTTGACGCAGACGAGAACGTAGATGGCGATGAAGTAGTCGCCCTCGCACTTGAACTCGTCGATGAACTCGAACTTGAACTCGTCGACGCCGGACTCGTCGTGGTGACGGTGAGGGTAAGACTCGGGCTTGCAGATGCTGGGGTGGTCGCGGTTGCACTGGTCGTAGCCCTCGTTGCAGCCACCGTCGCACTCGACGAAGACGGCGATCTCGGCGACGAAGTAGTCGACGTCCTCGACCTTGACCTTGATGGCGATGAGAGCCTCGTCGTCACGCTTCTCGAGGGCAATGGCGAAGTAGCCGAACTCGTAGTCGTCGTAGGTTATGGGACCCTTGACGGCGATCTCGAGGTCGGACCGGGGGTAGCGGTGGTAGTAGCCGTCCTCGATGCCGCAGACGTCGTTGTAGCCGTAGGGGCGGAGCTCGTTGAAGTGGTGGGTGCGGTCACCGTGGCCGTAAGCCTTGACGAAGGCGCCCTCGCACTCAAAGTCCTCGTTCTCGTCGCAGCCGCAGCCGTGGCCGTAGTTGTTCAGAGAGCGGGGGTAGTGAGGGTGGTGAGGGTGATGAGGCTGGTGAGGAGGGCACTTCTGGATGGGCTCGTACTTGCCGGGGTACCACTTGCCATCATCAGCCGTGGCTGGGAGAGGGTAGGGCTCGGGGTGGACGGGGTGGTGAGGCTTCTGGTGGTAGCAGGGGCAGTGAGGCTTCTCGGGGCAGTACTGCTCCTTCTCGTAGCACTTCTGCTTGTCGTTGTAGTGCTGGTTCTTCTTGCGCGAGTCATAGGCCTTGCACTCCTTGTTGTACTCCTCGTACTTGCACTCGTTGCAGGCGTAACCGAGCTGGAAAGCGTCCTGGTTGTCGTACTGCTGCTGGCGGTTGTAGTCAAGCTCCTTCTCGTTGTAGAGGTTGCGGGGGTAGTTGTGGTGCTTGTAGTTGTCGAAGCCGCGGTTGAAGAGCTCAACGCGCTCCTCCTTGATCTTGATGACGATCCTGATCTTGACGAAGAAAATGAAGGCGTCACGGTTCTCGTGGGGGCAGAGACCGTGGTAGCCGCCCTCGACGAGGTTGTCGTATGGGAGGTGGCAGCGGTAGTGCTCGTCGTCGTCGTACTTGCACTGGCCGAAGGGGGAGCCGTAGCGGTGGTGCTCGTCGAACTTGTTCTCGCCGACGTTGATGAAGATCTCAGTTTCCTCGAACTTGAATTCCTCGCGCTCGGGACGGCGGTGGAAGTCGAAGACGATGTCCTCCTCGAAGAACTCGAAGTCGACCTCGGCGTAGATCTCCTCCTCACGGCACTCGCGGTCGCGGCAGAGGTCGTAGCGCTTGCCGTGGCAGTCGTTGCAGCCGGGGTAGAAGAAGGATCCCTTCTCGGGGAAGTAGTGCCCCTCGTGGTGCTCGTCACAGCCCTTGAACTCCTTGCAGGGCTCGTGCTTGTACTGGCCGAAGGGGTACTTGGCGAACGAGTCGTACGAGGCCGTGGCCGCGCCGACAAGGGCGGAAAGAATGGCAGCGCGCATCTTCGCTGTCTTTGATGGGCTGTCTAAAAGAAAGGCTGTCAAAGACTGTGAAGGGTTGATGGTCAAGCTTGGGCTGAGTGCCTCGGGGAATCTTCGAGTGCTTTATAGCCCATTCTTCACCAGAAGAGTCAACAGCCTTTGGGCTCTGGAAAAGCTCTCTGGGATGTCCGGCTCGTTCAGAGTTAGACTTCGACGTCTCAATATCATGAAGGTCTTCCAGACTTCACATTGGGCTTTTCAATGGAATAGGACGCTTGGAGAATCTGTCCGAAAGTCAATGGCCTCCAGCGGTTCGAGTCCCTGCATTCCCCTCTCGCCTCTGTCGACCCTCTCCATTGGCTCCAGCGCCTGCACTGGGCAACAGCCAGGAACTGATCTCAATGAAGTGTCGAGCTTCCGCAGTGTTCCATCTGGGTTGTATCGGAAAGTAGTGTTCGAAAGTCTGAACTTGGGAGGCCAAACAGCAGCCGTAGGTCCCAGCTGAGTTTCTCAAGCGTCGAGCTGGCAACGGCTTGCTGTCCAGCCGCCCATGATCTCGCCCAAATGGAGCTGTCATGATCGTTTAAAAGAGTCTCGAGAACTCAGATCGACTGATCCATACTTTTCTGACGAACAAAGTAAACAGTGGGATTGCCTTCAAGAAACCTCCACTATGCGGGGCGGGCCGTTAAGCTACCCCTGACGACCAGAGCTTAGCCCCTCGAATGGGGGTTATCAACATCAGCGCCGCCTCTGTTGGTTCGAGATTGGTACCAACGACTACAAAGACTAAATTCTCATTCGAGGTCCATCAAGGTCCTGACGTTAAACACATGCGGTAGTCTCTAAGCTTAGTCGAGCTCCAAAGGCCTTGACCGACTTCGACCTGTTGTAGCTCGCCGAATCATCCGCGGCCAGACCATAGCAGAGCCGGCCGGAAGCTGCGGAAGAACTAAGGACAGGATACAATCGGTTGTTTGTGGTTATCTTTTTGAGCATCGAAACTTGTGTATGTGCAATGAGAGCTTGCGAGTACCAAGTCTGAGCTTTGCGATGGTCAAATTTTCGCATTCCACGCCACGATTCGGTCCGTCTGTAACAGCCCTACGTGTTTGCTTGCCGCTTGTCTCAGCTGGGTTTTCTGGAAGGAAAGGTGAGCGACTTGAGAAGGTTACACAAGAATCACTGTGCACATCAAATGGCTGCTCACATGATCTCGTCTTACTGTATGGTGTGTGTCAGTAGGTAGGCGGCCGTCTGCTAGAGCTGCTTGAGGTCTCGGGTGGGTGTCTGACATGTTGTCCGAGCTTGCTTGGGGAATTTTGTTGTGCGGTTTTTCGTGCTAGA
Organism: Cordia subcordata; assembly: GCA_028554755.1. Lineage (NCBI taxonomy): Eukaryota > Viridiplantae > Streptophyta > Magnoliopsida > Boraginales > Cordiaceae > Cordia > Cordia subcordata. Next base: position 69,530 of record JAPTOF010000056.1, read on the forward strand.
GCTTCATTACTCGACGACGACTGTGTGAATAGTTTTGAGAGAAATTTGTGATGTTTGCCTGATCGACGTGCTTGTGGAACTTGACGAGTGAGGCGGTCGGACCATGTGAACTGTTCGGTGTTCCCGACATCGCCCTGGTATGAGGTTGCATCGATATGATCGATCCCAAGATCCCTGCCAAGGAGAGAAGCTGGCCCAGTCTTTTCATCTTGCTCTTTTCTCCCAATCCCTTGTGCGGGCAATATCGCTGTCGTGTATGGATTCGCGGCTAAGCACGCTGTTTCGACTCAGGGGTTTAACAGTGCGCACTTATGGGGTAGTGATACTGCTCTCGAGGTGGGAGCCAGGTTATTTGATACAGATCGGCAACTGAGCTTGGGCACAAATGGGAATGGGAAGTGATCGTGATTCCGAGTCTCGTGTCGCTTGCAAAATCCTGTTTGTGAGAGCGACCGGGCGGGTAATGACGCGCAGAGATGACGAAGTTGCGACTGGCCAGCCTCACTAACAGTTTGAACGTCGCAAATCGTGTTAAAGAAACCACAGGCATATTCCTATCATACCTTTGACGTGTAAAATTATCGATCTGGCCGGATGGCAGCGGCGGCTGTAACGTCGGATAGACCCCCTTCACCAGCCCCTTGACTCCCATCCATCGTAGCACTATCTCCTCTGGCAAAGATCCGCGAGCCTACGCTGCGAAACGTAATGATACTGCTGGGCTCGATCATGGATCCTCGGTACTCGAGCTTCATTCGACATGTGAGACAGTCCGGCAGTTGCTCACCAAACAACGAGCGAACAGCTTGCCGTTCGATCCCAGGTCCCAGCTGCCACCAGCTGCAAACCACCCGCTTGCTCCAGTTGAAAACAGCCGTCACGCTCTTGTTCACATTCACTCAGAGTAGTATTGACTTGATCCGTCCGAAAAGAAAAGCAACAAATATCCGTGCTCAGCTCCTCCCCCCTTTTCATCCACTCACAACCTCCGCCCAAGCGCTCAACCAACGCACATATCTAGCGCAACGCCACGATCCCAAGGACCGCATCACCACGATAGCCTCAACTTCCCCTCTCAAAGATCTCCTCGTCATTCATTTAATGGTCAACACTTCACGATGAAGGTCGCCATCATCGGCGGCGGACCATCCGGTCTCGCAACCCTCAAATTCCTCGCCCACGCCCACGAGTACTTCCCCATCGAGCCCATCACGGCGCGACTCTTCGAAGCAGACGTGCAGATCGGCGGCACATTTGTCCAGCGTGTGTATGAGGATGCGGAGCTTGTGAGCAGCAAGTATCTGACTGCCTTTTCTGACTTTCGTCTCCCGCGCGACGCGCCGGACTTTGTTACCCCTGAGGTGTACGTCAGGTACCTGAACGACTATGCGAACGAGTTCCGACTCTGGGACAAGATTGAGCTGGGGGCCAGGGTCAACATGGTTGTGAGGCTGCATGAGGGGCATATGATTGAGGTTGTGAAGAATGGTATTGCTGAGAGCTGGCGGTGCGATGCCGTGGCTGTCTGCTCCGGCCTCAACATGAACCCTCGCATCCCCAACATGAAGGGTCTCGACAAAGTTCCGGTTGTTCTGCATTCCTCTCAGCTCAAGACTCGAGAGCAACTCGGTCACGGAACCAATGTTGTCGTTCTCGGCGCCGGCGAAACCTCAATGGACATCGCTCATCTGTCGGTGACCTCAGACACCAAGTCAACAACCATCTGTCACAAGGGAGGCTTCTTCTGCGCCCCGAAGATCATTCCACTTCCTCGTGCGAAAAGTACCGAAGAGGCCCGTCTCAACAAGCCCGTCGACACATCGGTCGCGAGCCTGTTCGATACCGCCTACGTCCACCCAATCCTTCAGCGCAGCTCCCTTCTCTGGACATACTATGACCAATGGATCAAGCAGATGCACACCCTTATCTCGGGGACTGAAGAGGGTCCCGATCAGTGGCTTGGCCATATGAGCAAAGAGCGCAAGCATGTCGACTCCATCTTCCTTTGCAAGTCAGACCGCGCGCTGCCCTACATCTCGACTGGCCATCGTTCTGAGTCGTGGTGGAACGAGAAGCGATCCAAGTTTTTCAATGTGCCTATCAAGGACACACAGGGCCGCCGGATTGATGTTCTCACCTGGCCCGAGGAAGTTGATGAGCAAGGCGTCATGACTCTTCTGGATGAAGCTAGCCAGACCCATCTCGTCAAGCCGGATGTTGTCGTCTTGGCCACAGGCTACCGAACCATCTTCCCCTTTCTCGACCATGACGACTATCCTGCCGTCAACGATCTCGACGTTCGCTGCGTCTACAACAGCGACGATATCTCGATCGGCTTCATTGGCTTCGTCCGCCCCTCTATCGGCGCAATCCCACCACTCGCAGAGCTCCAAGCTCAGTTCTGGGTCTTCAACCTCATCAAGCACACGTACCCCGGCCAGCTCCCTATCTACCCGACCTCCGAGCGCGTTGCCGGATACGAGATGGACTGGAAGCTACACGCCCGCGCAGGCTACGACCTATTCGCGGAGAAGCGAGGCGTCGACCATGAGAGCTACGCCTACCAGCTCGCGTTGGACATGGGAGCCGCGCCGAGTATCTCGTACGTTGCGACGAAAGGGTTGAGGGTGTTGTTCACGTGGGCCATGGGGAGCAATTTCAACCCCAAGTTTCGTCTGGTCGGCCCGTGGAAGTCGGATGATAATGCCGCCGAGGTGATGCGGACTGAGCTGTACGATGTGGTAAAGAGGAGTGGTGGGGGGCCGTATATCGTCACGTACACCATTGTTCCGTTTGTTCTCTTTGGGTTCCTGAGCTTATTGTTGTACGTTGTTGAAGGCTTGCTTGGGCCGTTTTTGAAACTAGGTCGGGGGCTCATGAAGCCGTTCGAGAGGCTGATGAAGCGAAGGTATATGGAAGGAAGAAGACCACCTCTGATAGTGGCAGCGACTCATAAGGGCGGTATAAATGTTTTGGGCGTTGGCATCTGGAAGATTGAGATTAATTGCGAGGTAGAGGGTGATAAGATACCTACCTTAAAGTGCATGGTTGTCCTAGTTTGTTCAACAGCGTGAGCCATTCGAGGATGAAGGAATATAAAGGCTGCCCCGACGTATCATGCCATTGCAACAAGAACGACTTAGTGTAGTAATTTAATGCGTCTCGGATGCGACCAGGCTTGATTTGTGAACGTCCTTTGTCATGTTTCAACCACGACCATGTCTCTCATCTTGACCAGATGAAGTGGTTTGCCTGCATGGTGGAGGCACCACGAGCATCCAGGAGAGACCTGAAATATTTGAACCCTGCCAAATAGCTGCTGGAATGACGGCCTTTTCTCTACTTTCGTCCTGAGATTTTTGGCAGATGTAGAGTTGAAGTTTGTTGAGGGTACCAGGCGTCACAAGAAAGATATCGTCCAGCCTGTGACGTCATCTCCCGGGTCTCAACGTCTATTTTTTGCTTTGCTGTCGATGCTTGGATCCTCTCCAATGGATTTCATTTTACATATACGTTGGCAACAGGATCAGAGAGAGAAGGCGAAGTCGAGAAGTTAGATCACGAACATCATTAAAAATAACGTAGCGGTTCGGTTGAAGTAAGTCACGTCGGGAACTTTGTCACCGACTATGCCGATAGGCCCCACCTAAAAATCTGCCAAATTCGGAAAACCTCCAAAAATTCGCGACAGCCTCATCAGCATCCCACCTGGCTTCACGTCCCCCATCACGCGCCCAGACGAGGTTCCTCATGGGCCTGCAGCTCTGCCACATCTGACATGTCTCGTCACCTCGTCCAGCCCCATGGCTGGGTCATCCTCCGCCTCCCAAATGACAACAATAAAGTCCTCCAAATAACCCCGGACACCACCATCTCCCTGGGCAAATACGGCAGCTTCCCCGCGAACCTCATCATTCACCGCCCCTTTCACCTCACCTACGAAGTCCAAGACAGGCGCGAAAACGAGTCCTTCTCCCGCCTGCGCATCGTCCCCGCCTCGGAGCTCAACGCCGATGCCCTTGCCGATCACAGCGAACCCCAAGAGACGGGCGAGGAGGACACCGACGCGGCGGATGGGCAGGATGCTGTTGTGCCGGCTGAGGGCGAGGTCTTCACCTTGACGGACGACGATGGCAGGGTCATTGCACAGTCCAAGCGGGAAGTGATCGATGACTCTGCCCGGCAGACCCTGACAACGGAGGAGATTGAGGAGCTGAAGAAGAAAGGCTCCTCGGCGGGCCAGGACATCATAGCTAAGCTGCTGCTATCACACACGGCCATCGACCAAAAGACAGTCTATTCGCTCGCAAAGTACAAGTTGTCAAAGACGAGGAAGTACCTACGGCGCTTCACAGTGCTGCCCGTCGACGTACCACTCCTGGGTCACTGGATGCTGCAGGACAAGGAGCCCAACAAGATCTTGGAGATGAGGCAGGAGAGCATGGCCTTGGTAGGCTGCTGGGCTGATGTACACTTCTCGTCAAGTCCATTGGAAGGCGTGGAGGGGCCGCATGCCGGACGATGGCTCTGTGTGGACGACACCGGAGGTCTGTTGACCGCGTCATTGGCTGAAAGGATGGGAATACTATATCGAGACCCTGACGAGGAGGAGCAGCAAAAAGATATCGAGGTGGACGAGGCCATCACAGAGGGCACTGACCAGCCGAGACCTAAGAAGCGCCGACGCGATGACCTCGACATCCCCTACGCTTCCAACAACACCATCACAGTCCTGCACCACAACGTGCAACCCAACCTCTTCATGCTGCGCTACTTCGACCACGACCCCTCAGACATCAACCCACCGCCGCCATACCACCCTCTATTCACCAACATCATCCCAATCTCATGGCTTCAGCTCGTTAGCCCGGAAGACGACCCCTCATACACCGATAACCCCCCAGATGTGGACGCCGAGACGGTGGCTGGCTGGAAGACGAATCAGCGGGGGAACTATCACAGGAAGCGCAGGAGGTGGGCCAGGACGAAGCATATTGTCGACGAGACCAGGGCGGGCCAGTTCTCAGGGTTGGCTGTTGCGTCGACCATGGATCCCATCTCAATAATGCGGCACGCTCTGCCACTTCTAGCAGGCGGAGCGCCCGTCGCGATCTACTCACAGACACCCGAAGCATTAGCTCAACTGGCAGATTGCTTCAGCGTTCAGCGCAGGGCAGCATTCGTCACGAGCCCTCCAGCCGAAGCAGTAGGCAAGTCAGCAAGGGAGCTCGAATATTGGGAGGGCACAGAAGAGTTCCCCCTGAATCCCACGCTCCTCCTCGGGGCTGGAATACAGACCAGCCGGGCGAGGAGATGGCAGGTTCTGCCCCAGCGGACACATCCCGTCATGACAGAGCGAGGCGGAGCGGAGGGCTACGTCTTCACAGCGTGGAAAGCCGTGCCGGTGGAGGGCAAAATCGAAGCTCGAGGGAAGTTCAGGAAGAAGAAAGCGGCACCGTCGTAGATGCTCGAATAGAAAGAACAACATCACCAATGATACCCCTTGCTCCATATAACAAAACGATCGCGCGCGCGTGCTCTCAATTCGTCGTCTGTCTATGCGTATTCTCCCGCCTACAGGGCCTTGCCCATGAACTTTCTCTTGGTAAAGCTAAGCCACCACTTGCTCGGCTTCGTATCGTCCTCGTCGTAGACCCGTGCCAGTAACCGCGTGGCAAGCTCCTGTCGCAATTGGCCCATGTACTGCCTCAGCTGCTCGGCGTCCTGTCTGTCGCGCGGTGGCTCGTACATCTGTCGTGCTGTCAGCCTCTGGATCTCCCCCAACATGCGTATTGACATAGCCCCTCCGGGGGCTCCTAGCGGAGTGCCCGTTCTCGCTGCGCTCGCAAAAGACATACCTGGTTCAATGGCCACGCCGGGTCTCCCGGAATAGCAAAGTTGTTATCAAGCGCCAAGTTCATAACATCCTTCGTCGCCTGCCTCACGTCGGCGCCCGGCTTGATCTTGCCGAGACAGTCGCTGACGAACCAGATGCCATAGATCAGGACCCTGTCGGCGGGACCCTGGATCTCGAAGTTGCGGAAGAAAGTGTTTGCGCGGAAGAGGGCGAGGACTTCGTCGAGGATGTCGTAGCTCTCGCTGTCCGGGTCGGGGGACTCGCTGGCTGGCAGGCTGGGATCGAGGGGGAGGGTGTAGGCTGGGCCGCGGGTCTTTGTGCGCAGGGGCGGGAGGGGAAAGTTGCCTATCAGGCGAGGGGTGTTGGGGTCGTTGTTGAAGATGGAGTTGTAGGCCTAGAGGAGGAGTCAGTCGGTCGTGGGGTGATGGAGCTCGGAGTAGGGCGGCGGAGCTTGAGGAGACGAAGGTTGCGGCACTTGAGGGAAAATTGAACTCACAGGCATCTTGGGCAGTTATGGCGGGCTGCGCACTGGGAAGTTGACTGCGTAGGAGGTGAGAATGGCGCGGGTGGTGTTGATGTAGAGGTTCGCAAGTGGCGGGGCTGTGATGCTGATGCCCATGAGGCTTGAAGCTGTCGTCAGAGGTGTGGGGCAAGGCTGGCGACCACGTCTCGCGCTATTCACAGCAGGTAACCTAGGTAAGTATTCGCACACGGAGACTTGGGTGATTATGCTCAGCACATTGAAGATCAGCATGGCCTATATCCAACTAGGCCTCGGAAAGAGAATCATAATTCCGCTTTTTCTCAAGTATTGTAATCGTCTAACAGCATCGGGAAGTATCACTAATAAGTGTGTCGGCGAATATTCGGCTAACAGCATTGCTCCAGATCTTCCCCTAACCCAGATGGCCTTTGCCGCGTCTAGGTACCTTGGTCTTCATCAGCTCTTGCCCGAAGAACACTACGAGACAGGAACTTCAAATCCGACGACTGGATTGTTCGATGGAATTCAAACTCGTTCGCGAGCATTGCGCTCTCAGTGTCCGGTACCTTCAGCTTACGATGCCTTGTCAAGCTTGTTCACCGATGGCTCGAAGCTCGAAGGCTTTGGGTGGCGCCTCCGAACATTAACCATGAGGAATCTCAGCTGTTGACTAGAGCGCTGCTGCTTGCTCTCGTCGGGTGTTTCTCTTTTGAAGTATCTGGCCCAGGCTACCAGGTTACCCTTTGTGGCTAATGGAGACTCCCGTCGGCGGTCAAGCCGAGCACCAACTACCAGTACGACGCTTTGACAAGTTTCTGGGCATTCGACATTATTTTTCATTCAACTCGTGTTCTTCATATTACTAATTACATTTCAAATGTATAGCTTGCCGACATTATCAACAATCCATTGGAAACTGTCGTCTCTGAAATCATCCTTCAAGAAAGAGTTCCTGTTCCCCGTCTCAAACCACAAAAGCTCCCTCTCCGTCGAGTCGTATTTCGGCCAGGTATCATACTTGTCCACGCCTTCATTAGGGTCCAGGTTATACAGGAAGTTGAAGTAGTACGTCCTGCAGCTCCTCGCCGCGTTGTTGGGCCAGATGCCGTAGAACACCTGAAGCAGGTCCGAGGCGTGGAATGTCCCCATGACGGGCGTGCCGAAGTTGTAGCTCGCGAGGTAGCTCCAGGCAGGGACATCTGGGTTCGAAACTAGAGCCATGTCGAGGAAGACGCGGCGGGTGAGGGTGAAGACGAGGTCGCCGATGACCGCAGCAAGACGTTTGTAGCCGGGATAGATTTCGTTGAAGATGCTCGTGCGGAAGGGCGATCCTTCTCGCTTGGCTGGGTCGTAGGTTTCCAGCAGCTCCGTAAGCTCTTCGACTGTGGCACTGTGGAAGAAGAGATCGTTAAAGTACTGGGCAAAGTCTTCTGTGGAGGACAAATTGCTCTGGAACAGCGAGAAGAGAGTCCCTTCGTCCTCTTGGTCACCGATGATCATGGGTACGGCGTGGTACTGGCCAGTCGATGCGAGGATATCGGGAGAGTCTGGTAGCGCATCGCCGTCCGGTCGAGGAAGGTAGGACAAGGCAACGGAGTTGTAAGACAAGAGACCAGGAAGCGAGTTCATCGCGTCGACCAAAGTGTCGTAGTCGACCTCTCGAAGGCAAGCAAGGGTGTCCTCCTCTCCAGCACACCCAGCACGGTCAACAACCTGATCGTAGACAGCCTGACCCTTAGGACTGTCCACGGGATCAGCTGGTACAATGCTGCCAGAGTTCATGATGGCGCCCCTGAAGAGGTCTTTGCCGTTGTACTGAGCATCACCTCCATACAGAGCCATCTGATCGAAGACCGAAATACTGCCTGCACTCTCGCCCCAGATGGTCACCTTATCCGGGTCACCGCCAAAGGCAGCGATGTTATCGGCCACCCATTCGAGACCCATCCTTTGGTCCAGCAGACCGAGGTTCGCACTGCCGTCTGCCAGGATTTCAGAGCCAGGGAGGAAGCCGAAACCAGCAACGCGGTAGTTGACAGCCACAAAAACGAAGGGCTGATCTTGACCGATACCTTCGGCCAGGAGACTCGAAGCGTCGTACATGTTCGAGCCTCCCAGAGCAAAGCCTCCGCCAAAGATCCAGAAGAGGACGGGGAGATCATCGCCCTCCTTTGTACCCTTGGGACGCTGGACGGTGATGGTCAAGCAGTCCTCTTGCCCAGTCAATGGTTCCAAGAAGGGGATATCAAGCAGCACATCAAGGGTCTTGCCCAATAAGTCCCTTGCTTCGTTGGACACGAAGAATTGCGGGCAGGCAGCAGCAATGCCTGTCGCATCGAAGTCCTCGAGGGTTTCTTCAAGCCTCACCGGGGGCTTGAGCCTCAGGGGTCCGGTAGGAGGTTTGGCAAAGGGGACGCCGCGGAAGGATTCGACCTGCAACAACGAGGTTCCTGTTATTGAACCAGCCGGCGCATCAACGGTGAGCTTCGGCGCAGTCTTAGCCTCGGCTTCAGCATCGAGCGCGGCTTCTTTAGCAGGATTGGCTGAGGGCGCCGGACCGGGGACAATGGTATCAGACGGGCCGTTCTGGGGAGCCGCGAGAGCGGGCAATACGAGGAGGAGAGTTGAGAACTTCATGGCAGTGGCGGATAAATACAGTGACTGCCGGCGTGGCTAACGAAGTGCCGCGTATATACAAGTGCCGAATGCAAGCACTGCCGATGATGCCAGAAGACTCAGTCCACAATGACCTCTGAAGTCTGGATTGCGAATATCTTTTCTTTTCGAATTCTCGCGGGGATCGTCGCTTCTTTTAAATTCCAGGTCATTTCTCGCATCGGAGTCCTCCTCTGAACCCGAACCCCAGACTAAACTCCACTCGGCTCGCAAGGTCGCATTAACTGGGTCTGGGAAGTTGGGCCGCCCCCCAGTCAATCGATTGAATTCGAATCAGAAAACTACGAATCGGTATGTCCCACCACATGCTTCTGCTGCAATTGCCAAGGCACTCGACTATCCCTCGCATACACGGACACCTCGTAAACGTCCAGCCGTCAATTCTCAAGCCAGAGCATGAACGAAGACGAGATGAACCGGTGGAATGAGGAGCGATCGTCCGCAAGGCTCAGCCTGGGGTGGGTAATGGGAGATCGCATTGGGAATGTGCCCCGGCGCGGACGGGTTGGGTAACTTTTGTGTCGTCTCCGAGACCCCGTGGGGAAGCAGGCTAGCAACCTTGACGGGAGCAAACCGAGATCATCAGGAACATGTGAAAAGACCAAACCAGTGCGAAACGGCGAGCGATATATGAGAAGCTTAATCAGACCGAAGCCTCGGCTGAAGCGGGGGAATCGAGGCTTGCCCTTTCTCAGCAGGCGATTACGCGGGCGTTCGTATTCGTACAGCTTCAAGCGGGAGACAGCCATCGTGGGGTGGCCAGGTGACGGATGTATGGAGCATGATTAAATGGTACCCAACCCACCACTCAGGCTCGTCCAAAAGTTAGATCTTGGGGGCACTGGCACTGGCATGGCGAGTTGCGGGGTAGGCTGCATGTCAAAAGGGCTGCAGTGGGCAGCAAGGCAGGGTAGAGGGGGGCTAGCTGACGAATTTTACCGGTTTAGTAGCTCAAAGCCGAAGGAACGTCATTTAACATGCCCCATGCGCATATCGAAAGTTTCTTGCCGTGCGGGTCTTTGGGTTGCCGTTAGATCGAAAGGGGGCTGTACCAAGAGCTATCCGTACACGTAGGCGAGTAGCGCATAGTCGCTCCCCTTGCTATTTGGGTAATCTCATCGTCTTGTAAGCGGCAGATTCCGTGTTATCTGCTACCGGTGCTGAGAAGTTGCAGTGCTCATCTTGGAGGGAGCTGAAATCACCCAAAGGGAATCAACAAGACTAAATTGTAGTCTTGGCGAGACTTTCGATTTTGCCTCTGGTATCGATGAGGGTTGAGATACGCACCTATGTAGCGCTGTTCAGTGCCGAACCCCCTTGTCTACATTGCGACACACACACACACTATCATAGGAACGTCGGTTCGGCTGTGACTGGTTTCACATGTTCCTGAAAAGACGTTGAATAATTTACAACTAGGCTATACATAGGAGACCCGGCCCCAATAGGCTAGTTGGAGCCTTCACGGTTCCAAGCCATCGCGCAGTTCATTCTCATGCTCCGGGCGGTGCATCTTTCAGGAAGGATTCGTGATGCGCCGGTTAACTACTTTAATCCCTTGTTCAGATCTGCTGCATTTGACATTCAGGGGCTCTCATCGGTGTCCAAGTAGCCTTTATGCAAGAAGCTCCGACATGGTGCGGGCAGATCCGCGGTTCACTCGGGATCCGGGCCTTACGTTCACGAATCTCCAGTCTCGAATCTCCATTCCCCTAGGACGCTTATTGGTTTGTTGATCTCATGAATAGATCTAGATCATGTCCTCATCACGGAGATCGGCACATACGTGGATAGCGAACTCCATGCGAGTGCCATTCGAGAGTGTATCGGGGAACACCCTTATTTGCCCACATGTACTGCCCGCAGAGGCTGTGTGACTCGACTCCGAGTTCCTATTCTTTCACGTGCACCTCCTCGGCCAAACATGTGTCTTATTGTGGACCCTCGGATACCCCCTACGATCATCTTCTTTGATGGGACAGAACGCTTCGCCGACTCAGTGTCTTCAGCCAAGCTGGCACTTACTGTCTTCAATGCGGTGACAACGAAGTGCGGTGGCAACGAAGAGCGGTAATGAGGACACTACATATGGCGGGTCAGTTATGCAAATCAAGACTTGAGAGATAGTGCACCTGACTTGTGGTAAAGCCTATTGGCTTGCCGATGAACGGGGATGGTCTTTGCCGAGAGCTGTTCTAGCACTGGCAGTCCAGCCTTGAAATCGATCGTACTTCTCTCGCGCCATTAGCTTCTGGTCATCGGAGATAACAAGGCGATTTGAAATTCTTCACCAATTCCAGGAGGTCCTAGCAGGTCCCAGCTTCTTCCGCCGAACGACGGAACACTCTCAATGTGACGCCAACGTTACTTATAAGGAGTGAAAAGCAGCGGGAAGGCAAGGAAAGAGGAATTTGATGTTTCTACCAGTAGGCTGGAGCCATCGGAAATCTAAGTCTAAGTCTATTGTCGAAACCAGTCCAAACGCCAAAGCCGTATGAAATCATCGAAACATCCTGCAAACGTTTCATTCGTAACACTTTTTCCCATCCAAACTCTCAAGTAACCCTCTTCTGGCAATGATTCCGCGCACTCTTAATCTGCCGCAGCACGTATCGACTCATCAAATGCTCATCACGCTCTCTTGCGGGCAGCAAAGATGGTGAATGTTGCCCCGGCGGCAGCGCGGGTAACCTTGTAGTCCCTGATCTCTCCCTCCTGAAGCTTTTCGGGCTGTGGGATGTTCATCGTGTTCCCGTGCCCTTGTCCAGTTTGGTAGCGACTCGAAACACCGTAGGTGAACACTTCGCCTCGACTGTCCAGAACGATAGAGTGATGAGCGCCCGCGGCAACGCTCCGCACTGCGTTGCAAGCTACGAATCGTCAGTCGAAGAGCAGAAAATGGATAACGTGATACTGACCTGGAACCTTGGACGGGCTTCTCCTCGAGCTCGGGCGGGCGCCACTCGCGAACGTCCGTCCCGTCTGGCTGTCGCGCCCGCTGTGAGGGAGTGCGAAGGCCGAGGCCTCATGCAACCCCCATGCTGAGAGATTGCCGTCCTTGTCACAAGCAAGAGCGTGCTCAACCCCTCCGGCAACATCGACTACCCGCCTCTCCTGGCCAACTGCATTGACAACTGGACGATGTGCTGGTACATGTTCGTATCCGCCTTTATCATCGTTGCCAAGCTGCGACTGCGAATTGTCACCCCAGGAGTAAAGCTTGCCCTTGGTGTCGATGAGGTAGCTCGTGTGTTCTCCACAAGCAATTCTCGAGGGCCTCACTTTTGCAAGTTTTCCCTTGTCAAAAGCCTCAACTATGGCGACATCATCAAAGTCACCAGAGCCATCATGTCTTTCCGGATCAATGCCGTGTTGGCCTCGGTGGTTCCAGCCCATGGCGAAGATGGCACCGTTTGTGTTCAGAGCTGCAGCTGACCGCCGGCGGCCAACATCGCAATTTTCCTCATTGATTTGATTTCCTTGGGCTGGGAATACGTATTCCGTAGTCTCCTGAGCGGTCCGGCGGTTGGGTCCGGGTGCTGCGGATGGTTAGCCGGTTTGCCTCGAAGGTGAGGAAAGTAAAGGAGGAGAAGCTCGTGTGAACATCAATTCGAAAATCACACATCCTCTCCACAAATGACTTCACCCTCCAAATAAAAGTGTAAGCAAAAGGGGCAATGGGCAAGGGGGAAAATCTTGTGCGTAGTTGCAAAACAATACCAAAAGGGGTTCAGGGGTAATTGCCCCACACGTACCTTGAAACAACCCCAACCCAACACTTTGCCCTCTCTTGTGAGCGCAAAAGACGCATCATTAGTCGCAACAACCTGGATTATCTCGTCTCCATATTCCGTGTACTTGGTCAGATTGACAGGTTGAGGGATCTTTCTCAACGAATCAGGCTTCCACGACTCCTGAGCCAAGGCAAGGTTGTCCTCGGCTCCTAAGCCCCAGGTGAGCACGGTGCCACCTCTTGTGAGGGCGATGCAGTGGCTAGAACCACAGTCGAAGTCTTTGAGCTCGTAAGCAGTCAGTCTCTCGTTGATGACGGGGATCTGCGCCTCCTTCACATGGTCGCCGAGTGCAAGCTGTCCAAGGCGGTTGTCGCCACAGACGAAGATAGCGTAAGCCTTGTCTCTATCGTCCTGAGATACTAAATCTGGCTTGAGCTGCCATATACGTTAGCATCGGAATAGACTGGAGATTCTCGAAGTCGAATTTACTCTTACCTGTTCGATGGCCTTCTGACTCTTCTCAGTGGTAGTCCCTACCTCGGCGCCCGTCGCAGCTTTGGTGGCCGTTCCCTTCTTGGTGGTTTTCGAAGACTTCGTAACGCTCTCCTTCTCTTTCCGGCTACTCGGAGCCTTCGCTTTCTCGACAGGTTTCTGAGGCTGCTTCTTCCGCTGCGTCTTGCCAACCTCAGTGGCAGTGCTACTCGGAACCTCGGGCCTCTGGGGCCCCGCCGGCGGACGCTGGGTCGCGTCGCCAAAGAAGGACGAATGTTCATCCGATGCCATGTATCTATCAAAGCTTGCAAGATTCGGGAAGTCAGGGTTAAATGGACGAGATTCCATTGGTGGAAAGGGAGGGAACCCCGTGTGGTTACCAGGACGGTGGCGTATGTCCTCACGCGGTTGGGCGATGAATCGGGATGGTCTTCTTCCACCACGTGAGCCTGCGGCGTCAGAGGTCGACTCGAGCGCATTGGTAGTTGGAGTATCTTGCGTTCTATTGTCGAGGTCTGCTTGGTGAAACTGAGATGAAGTCGCTCTACTGTCGCCGCCCTGCTGATGAGGAACTTCAGGGGCGTCCTCGTAGTGGGACGCTTCGTCAGCTTCCTCTTGTCGATCTTCAACGGATGGAAGAGCATTGTTCCTCGTGTCATTGACGGCGGTAGCTGTATCTTCTCGTGACTGGCTGCTAGTGCCCTGGTCTTGCACTGTCGTATCCTGGGGTGCCTGAGTTGCTGATGCTGTAGGTGCGCCGTAGATACGGCTGAGGACGCCATGTGCGCCGCGACCTCGAAGTCCTCCGGACCTGCTGCTTCCCCTTGATGCCTGAGATCTGGGAGGCTGGCTTTGTTGCCTTGGATTCCGACCTCCACGAGCAGTAGTTTTGCCCCTGGTAGCTGCTCTGTTGCCGGTGGTAGCACTTCGATCGGGAGCTGTGGCAGGCCTCACTGACTCTGCTCTACCCTTTGTCTTTGGAGGGGCTGGCTGAAGTGAATCAGGCGGTTGCGGCTGGGCGCTCAGTGCTCGAACCTGCTGTCGAGTCACTCGAGGCGGCACCCCTTGGGATGCTGCTGACGTGCCTCTCATAACGTCTCTGGCGGCGTCTTTTGCAATCTGCTCAATGATATCCTGGTTGGTTTTGGACGTACCATCATCATACATCCAGGTCCCCGTACGTGACGACTTTCGCACTGGTTCTGCAACTTGTTTCGAGGCCTTGGCTGCCTTTTGCTGGTCCTCTTTGTTGACCTCCTCTTCCGTGCTGTCGCTCTCTGAGCCCTCGTGCTGTTCTGTTTTCTGTCCTTGGCCTTCATCTTCCTGACTTTCTTCGTCCTGTTGATCCTTGTTGTGTTTTTCGTCGGCTCCATCCTCTTTCTTGCTCTCGTTACCTTGAGCATCATGATCCTCCTGCCCGTCTTGACTGGGTTCCGCATCTTCTCCATCTCCAGATTGGTCCTCTCGCATGTCATTCTCCTCGTTAGCTTCTGTCTCCTCGCGGGCATCCGCTTCTTCAGGGGGGAGACCTTCTGAAAGATCTTCATCCTCTCCCTCATCCATGGGTTCGGACAAAGACTCGCTCATATTCTCATCACTATTGTCAGAGCCAGCCTCCCTCGAGTCATCGTCACCACGTCTCTGTCCTGCAGGACGGTTCGGATCAATTTCAGAGGTACTGTCAGATGAGCTGCTCTCCCCATCGGCGTCATCGGGATCAGGAGGAGGTGCGCCAGTCTTTGTCTTCTTCGAGAGACGGGCATCATCTGTCGAGTCACTTGCCTTGCGTTTGGGAGCAGGTGTGTTGTGGCGAGGTCTTTTCGCGGGCGGGGTGTCCTGGTTCTCAGTGCTTTCTGGGCTATTCGGGCTTTCTGGGCTAGGGTTCTTGTTGATGGGTGTGAATTTTCTTGAATCGTTCCTTGAGTCGTCTTTAAATTCGTCTCTCATACGCTTTCGAATATCCTTTCTGCCCAGAATGGTATTGACAGGGCGTTGGTAGGTGGCAGCTGGGGAGCTGGTGTGAGACGGCGAGGTAGCTGGTCGAGCGTGATGGAATATGGATCCAGAATACCTATTGCCACCACCGTGGCTGTTTGGGATGTTCTCACTTGTCTGCTGTTCCTCTTGACGAGCAGAGGAGTACTCGTGCATGTTGAGAAGAGCAGAACCTTCCTCCGAGGGTTCTTCACCCTCTTCTTCAGTCGGGTCCCCGACGTTGCCATTGGCCACCGTGTTCAGCTGGCTTCTTGGTCTGCGAACATTGGCTTGACGTTTCTCGCCTGAATCATCTGACTCGCTGGTCATGGTGGGAAGGTTGAAGTTGCACAAGTGTTTTTGGATAGAGAACAGTGCCAGGGCAAGATGGAGGGCAGCGTCAAGTGAGATGAGGAAGGTTTAGGGAAGAAGATGAGAACTCGAAAGAGACAACTCAGGGAATCTCGAAGAGAGAATGGCTTGAGTCAGAAATGATTGATTTCAGCGAGGTTTGTTTGCATTTGTTACGAAAGATGCTGAGAGGTTTCTGATTGTAGGAAAGCCCTTTGTGTCGAATCACATCCATTGTAAGGCTTGTGGTCAAGCGATGGTGAAATGGATGTGAGAGCATCTTGACGCCTCAATGAACACTTATTGGGCTTCCATTTTTTTCTTCGGACGTTAACAAAAGAGTACAACGCCTGCTTGACTGCTTTTGCAGCCAGGCCGTTGAGAGCATTGTCATTGTGTGTGATTCAGGGGTAACAAAGGAAGAGTTACATGACCTAGCAAGTGACCTGGATAGCTCAGGTCTCAGCCTTCTCACATGCGCAGCCTCAAAGCGTAAGTGTTGACCAGTATAAGCTTGGAAATTAGGCGAATATCAAGTCGTGCCTTTTACTATAGTTAGTCCACACTGTTCCGCCCTATGTGCTTTTTCAAAAGCCCCCTTAGCGAACGGAAGAGGCACATGGTACGTCTGTCGTAAGAATGATGCTGTTGCATGAGTATAACTCCCAACAACCGGAAAGCACAAGCTTATTGTGGTATGTTGGATGCTAGGAAATGACAATTGAAAGTAGATTTTGTAACGAGTTTGAAGAAAGTTTCAAGAAACTTGAGACTCTCGTGGTGAGGCGAGCACAGTGCTGTGGCTCGACGATTACCGTCCATTAAGCACTGTACCAAGCCCCTGAGCGTGTCAAGCCTCAGCAGCGCGACTCATCAAATTTCGCTGCTTGCATCAGGCTCACTCACGCGTCGACAAGCGACATCAAACGCACCAACGCCAAATCGAGGCTGGACAATCTGACTTGTCTTTGCCAGGGCGCCATTGAGTGCCCCCTTTTGGCCCTGCCAGCGCGCAGCTCGTTGCGCCTCCAGCAAGCTGCAGCGCGCTTCACAGTGGCCTCTCGGGCAACTTCGCCATGTCCAGGACCCTGATTCGGCGATGGGCGCCACACGTGGCTGGTGCATTAACACCGATTACAGAGGCTTCAGCGCTAGGCCGAGGCAAGGCGAGCTCTGCTGTATTTACTAATATACGGCAATATTCGGCAGCTCCTCGGGCCAAGTGCACCAATTCTGTTTCTGAGTTCAAGAACTTCACCTCATCTCTTAGACCACTTGCATCCTCAATATCAAGGTACGTGCCTGATGTATGTTGTGGTGTTACTGTAGCCACCGTGGCTGAAAATCGGGCGGTTGCGCCTGCCGATCGACGTGGTGCAGCAGAGGCAGGTGCCCCGCGTTGATGCCATCACCTCGACCCCGCCACAGCCTCTGCCAGCGAGCCTCAGAGCTCCTGCGGCTCAGCTTCAAGCTCTTCCCGTCTTCTTCCTCTCCAACCTCCCATCTCCCCCTTTCACCCCCTTCAGTTACATCCCATCCAGCTTCACCTTCTCACTTTTGTCAATCTAGACTCTCCGCCCCAGCACAGATCCCCTTTCGACCCTGCTCTGCGCACGCACGCGCCAGCCGACCCGAAAAGATGACGGACCGT